>JAWQFJ010016545.1:245000-286689 GCA_034096865.1 Theodoxus fluviatilis | reverse complement strand
TGAAAAATCTTCATGATCTGTCAGCTCATGTCCTCATGGCAGGTGATGTTGGGGCCAAATAATTCCGAGACGTCGGATACTGAAGCTGCCAATGAGCTCCCAGAAGAGCTCAGTCCATTGCACGTAGGGGGCGAATCACTGACGGCCGGATGGGAACGGCAGTTCCCGGATCTAAAGAAACGGAAGAACCGGAAATGTGCAAAGCTGGAAGCAGAACTGAGGAATCCGAAAAAATAGTTTTGGAAATGGCCTACCTCTGTGAAGAAGACTACAAATCATTGTTGGCAAACCAGCATTGCATTCGGTCCGATATAGATACTCTGAATACATGCATAGGAGATATCACCCCAAATGTCCACAGCATATCACGGTTGAGCGAGGATCAGGCAGACACGAATGAGAGTGCAGCCAGACGCAGCAATGTCAAGATGTTCGGCGTCTATGAAGCGGATCATAAGACGTACTGGCAATGCCTACAGTCTGTCCTGTCCGTATTCCGTGAGACAGTACCAACTATTCTATGGTCTGAAAATGACATCGTCAATGTACATAGGCTGGGAACCACAAGAAGCGGCAATGGAAACAATCTCCGCCCTGTCATTGTTGAGGTGGCCACGTTTCTGGACAATATTGCTCTGTTGAGGCGTGGAAGGGACACAATGCGAAGCAGAGGCATCAGGATCGCCAGTGAGCTAACTACTAGGCAGATGAAAACCCTTAGTGACTTGCGTGACCAAGGATACGAGGCCTACTATCACAACAATTAGTTGTGGTTCTGGGATGCAAGGCATGGTCAGCGTGCACACAACCGACCCCACTCCTACAGGCCGCAGAAGCGAGGCCGACAAAGGCAGAGAAATATAGACGACAGAAGCTGGAATGATCCCGGATAGCATCAGGAACCTCCTAATGCTTTCCATATGCCTACTCACCTGTATAACGCAACCTCGTCTACAGACTGCGTGCAGGATCAGTATGGAACGTGGGCCTACCCAGGCAACTTCGTAAAGGGAAAACAGGGCAGAACAGAATTGGGAACCGAACCTCTCGAGTATGCAGATTCCAACCTGCAACATGGGAACTTTACTCATCCTCGGTGAATGACGGGGCCGTCCAAAATGGAGAGTGGCCACAACATACAGATCACACTGAACACCAGAAGGGACCCGAGCATGGAACACGCGACGAAAGGGTTCGTGAGTGGGAAAAAGATCAAGACAGCTATGCATTCTGGTAACGAAACGAGGTCAGCCGGGACAGAAGGACAAGGACAGGACGGTGTCTTAATTCAGCCTCAACGTGGTCTGTGTCTTGAAGAGCAGGAAATACACCTGAACCAAGACGTTGTGGTGATGCCTTCAGCAAGGGAGGGCAGTGTGTCAGACAACACTGAGGAAGCAGCGGAACTCCTCAGCGAAGCAGAAGAGGAAACCGCAGCTGACAAGACAGAAGAGTTTACTGACGCGTGTCAAAGCCAGCCTATGCGAGAATCAACATCCTGCAAGACAATCCAGAAGTCCATCCATGAGTGGCTGACTAGGAATTCGGGGTCAGCCGCTTCAGAGCCCATAGTGGTTAGGAGTGTAGTGCCATAAGTGGCTCAGGTGGGAATTTTAAGCTAACAGCAAGAGGCTTGAGACTCATCCTCCTCCGTGTTACCTGGCAGGTTGCGTGGCACATCTGCACCAACACATGAGGCCGAAAGTGATGTGATACATTCCTGACGGGGTGGCCACTGCCCATTGCTAGGTTCATCCTACAGATAAAATGGATTAGATAATGATTCCCGCTCGATTGTGCAGATTGTGTGCTGGAATGTCGAAGGACTGTCCTCGAAACTGTCAGAGGCAGGATTTCTGGCATACATACACAGTTTTGATGTGTGTTGTCTGACGGAGACATTTACTTCTTCAGATTTTGATTTCAGTATTTACTTTATTGACTATATAATTTTGCACTCCCCTAGTATAAAACTGTCCTCGCAAGGCAGAATATCAGGAGGAGTAATGATGTTGGTGAAAAGACACTCGGAGTATTTGCAACAAGCCTTGAAACTGATAGTGACACTATCCTGGCTCTCTGAATCTACACCCCGTATTTAGAAGACACTATTCTATTGTGCATATAAGTCCCTCCACTTGATTCGCCATACTACAAAGGGAAAAATATATCTTCGTGCATCACAGATCTGGATGACCTTATCCTGAAATTCCAGGAAAGATACCCGTGGTCAGCAATTGTGATGTGTGGGGATATGAACGCAAGAACTGCGTCCTGGAATCTTCACACAGAGGATGGTGAGAGTACTGAAGACTCTGGTGACTTTACGTCACCGTGTGTCTGCACTAATTTCAGATCCCCTAGAGCGTCACAAGACAAGAACTTGAACACTTTTGGGACAGAGTTGAAGAGTTTTGCAAAGTACATCATGCGACAATATTAAATGGATGCACTAATGGTGATAGAATGGGCCAGTTCACCTACATATCTCCACATGGAGATAGCGTTATTGACTATTGTATTGTGATAGCCGGCTACCTCCCATTCACTATCGACATGCGTGTTGGTAACCGAGTAGAATCACATCACATGCCCGTTGAAATTACACTGGGGCCTCCACCAGCTAGAGTACTGTGTGAAGAGCCCGGTAAACCTTGCGTAAAACTTTGTTGGGACAGTAGTAAGGTGAAGGAGTTGAAACGGCAAACTGAGACACCAGTTTTCGATGAACAGTTAGGGAAAGCATCGGCAGCTATCGATAGATCGATTGATATGCCGTATTGCTGCTCACCCAGACTTTGACTTTGAGTGCAGAATGCCTCAAAAAGGAAATCCACGTTAATCATCGCCTTGGTTTGACAAAGAGTGCAGTGACAGTAGAAATCTGGCGTTGTGTGCTCTCAAAAGATTCAGGAAATGCAGATCTGGTGAAACCAAAGAACAATATATGTCTAATAGACGTCGGTACAAAACTTTAACCAGAGAAAAGAAACGTAATCACTTCGTAGTAGTGCGTAATACTCTGATGAGCAGTTTGCAAAATTCTTGAGTGTTTTGAAATAATTTTCAGTTGTCGACACGACGCTCAGTCCCTCTGGCAGAAATTAGTATTGAGATATGGAAACACTCTTTAGAAGCCATGTACCAGAGTATAAATAACAACGTATGTGAGGAAACGGAAAGGGATGAAATAGTGTCTAATGATATGCTTGATGCTAAAATCAGCAGGGAAGAAGTAAAAAGAGCCATTTATAGATTAAAAGCTTTGAAAGCCCCAGGGCTGGATGGTCTGCCCGGAGAATGTTTTTCTGGTGAAAAAATAATCCCATTTCTTACCGAATTGTTTAATAAGATCTATGCATCACATCATTTCCCTAAGGTCTGGTCACGATCAATAACCATCCCATTATTACACAAGAAGGGTGACGTACACAACACAGCCAACTATAGAGATATATCTTTGCTGTGTGCAATGAGTAAGATTTTCACAACAATACCTGCAAGTTGGTTGCGCGTGTGGATGGAACAAGAAAACAAAGTGTGTCCTGAACAGGCTGGCTTTCGAAGCCAGCGCTCGACTATTGACCATATGTTTACGTTATTCGCAATGATTATGAAACATGTATATGGCGACAGACGTGTAAAACTGTACGTCACTTTTGTTGACTACCGAGAATCCTTTGATTCTATTAACCGTGGCCAACTCTGTGATGTTCTTACAGGCGCTCATCTTTCGACGAAGTTTTTGATGATGTTAAAGGCCATGTACTGCAAAGTACAAGCATGCGTTCGTTGGGGACAGGACCTATCTGATTTCTTTGAATGTCCATCTGGTGGAAAAGCAAGAGGCAATTGAGAGTCCTCTAATTGTTTCTCTCTGTATCAATGCAGTCGCAGATTATGAGGAGAAAAGGCAAACATGGGGTTCAGATGGTACCTGGCATGATGGAAGTGTTCCTTCTCCTATTTGCTGATGATGCCTTTCTGATTTCAACTACACTCTTGGGCCTCCAAAATCAACTTGATAATCTATTGCATATCGCCAAAATTCTTGAATTGAAGGTAAACACAGAGAAGACAAAAGTTATGGTGTTTTGAAAAAGAGGACATTTAGCCATCGGTGAAAATTGGTTTCTTGATGGGTCTCGTTTGGAGACAGTCAACCAATATAAATACCTAGGATTCTTGTTCACAACAAAATTGTCCATAGATGCAACTTTAGATAATATAGCCACCAAAGGAAAGCAAAAAGGGGTACAGGTGTTAAGAGCATTATGGAACTTGCGTTGCATGAAAACGAAAGTATTAACCAGTCGGTTTGATGCACAAGTCCGAGCAACACTTTTGTACGGTGCAGAACTATGGGACCTTGAAGATCAGCTGAAAGTGGAGGGAACTCATACTTTTTTTGTAAACGGTTTATAGGATTAGACTTGAGGACGCCCAACTACATGGTCTATGGAGATCTTGGACGCTTTCCAATCTCCATCAATAGCAGAGTCAGAGTTATTAAATACTGGTTAAAACTTTGTCGAATGAAAGAAAACAGACTTCCTAAACAAGCTTTTCTAATGCTTTTGAACTCTCGAATTAAGAAAGAACAAAGCTGGACAGAGACTGTAAAGCTCTGCCTTTGTCGGCTGGGGTTTGGCTTTGCATGGTTACATAATGGAGCAGGTGACGATATACTTTTTTGTCACAACTGAAGCAGCGACTAAAAGATTATCTTCAGGACTGGAATGCGAGGAATAGCAGCAGCAATCGATATACTATGTATTCCTCCTTCAATTATTCCTTAGGCCTTGAAGAGTGTTTAAATATACTTGACATTAAAAAGTTCAGAGATGTCTTTATTCGCTTCAGGTTTGGAATAAATTATCTGAACAACAATAGAAGATACAAAAGTATGGTAGATACAAAATACCCATGTTGCGAGGAATGTGAAACTGAGCAACATTTTTTGTTGAAGCGTCCTACTTATATGGACCTAAGGGTAATATATCTAGACAGATTCTTGCCTCAGAAACAAAGTAGGAATGTGTGTCAATATTTGATGCAATGTAATAACAACAAAATGAATCATTCATCGACGTATTTTTTTCGCCTTTAAGTTGAGAGAGCAAAAGGTTTGGAAGTAGATGAGTATACAAAGTTGTGATGATTGTACAGGTAATTGAACACTTCTTGCTCATTGTGGTTACGGCAATCAAATAAATCAAATCAAATCTCTGTCTCCCTGTCTCTCTATCTCCCTCTCTCTCTCTCTCTCTCTCTCTCTCTCTCTCTCTCTCTCTCTCTCTCTCTCTCTCTCCTTGCTTCCCTCTCTTCTTGTAAAAGCAACGCTCAGACAGGCAAACAAAATCCTCGTAATCTGTTTCTTCACATTTTCCAGCTCTACACATTTTGTTTTGGATCTGTTTGTAACTGTAATCGATAGCGAGTAGGAATGGGCTGGCACTGATGCTTGAATAATACACGTGTTCAAGCTAGCTTTCATTGATTGATTGCCCCTTTTCACCCATGAATTTACGTGTTCTCATGACACTCCTTTTTCTGATAAAGCAGGTAGACGAGCAAGCAGTACAACTTGCTAAGTTATGCAGAGCACAATTCAATGCACAAACCAGGGAAAACCTAAGCCATCTGCAATGCCTGCAGCATTCTTGTGTTGTCCTGCATTATTTCGAAGTTCTGTGGCAGAGAGTTAAGCGCGCTCGAACTACTTTTTTGTGGTTTGTGGGTAGGGCGTTCGATGCTGTGCAAATTCCAGAGTTGCATCCAGTGGCAACCTGCTTGATTCACTTTGCTTCTTCCCACCCAGAATGAAACCGGGCACCTCTGAGGTTTCTGCTGCAACTTGTAATAAGTTACGTTTGGTATGTTCATCCGCAGCTACGTTGCAGCTCCCAAGGAAAATAAGATGATGTTGACGTGATAATGAGAGTAGCCTGATGCCATGGGGTAAACCTGCGCCATTTGTGCACCCATGAATGTTGAAAAGCCGCAATGGCCGGAGAAGAGTTCACCAGGGGTCATATGGTAATTTAGCAGCACAGTCAAGATGGTAGGTTGCATAACTTCCTGTGCTAAATGTTGGGGGTATGTTTCGGGTCTGTGTTGAGGAGTGATTATTGCTAGATCGTGGCAAAATGATGGCATTAAAGCATGCAAAAAGTTTAATTAGATTTAAAAAAACTAATCGAAAATAGCCATAATAGACTATTGTAACGTATACTTTCTGCACAAAACCCACTGAAGATAAGTAAACCACACCGTACGTACCTAGCAGACGAACACGATTGAACCGTAGCCACTACGCCAGGAGACGATCAAGCTAGTGTGATATAATGGTTCATGTAAAGCTCGAATGAGTAGCAGCAGACAACTGTTTAGTTCTGGCTCGAATTGACTATTTCGTTTCCGTGGTCAGGCGAGGACAGAAAATTCACGATCATCGAGTCGATGAGTGCATGATCAACTTGCCCGCATTCGGTGTAATGTAACGTGTAAGATTATGACAAGAAAATGGCATTAACGCACAAAACAAAGTTTCATGACAACTAAATGTACCAATTATATTAATAACTGACCATTTTTACACCAACAACTAGTGCTCAAACCTTACAAAGCAAACAAAACCTACTGCGGGGAGTGTCCCAGTCACGCATCAAAACTCGGTGCACGAGTGATCGTTTCGCTTTTCTCTTATTTATCTGCTCCGACATGGTAAGCTGGCTGTGCCAAGAAGCCAACATCTAAAATAATTAGAGTTGATACATTTTTCTTTCTAAGGTAATGTCTGTGAGGAAGAAAACGCGTTACGTTGACTTTCAAAAGCCCGATGCCTGTCGATTTTACCTCAACAAAATTGAGGTGATCGGCGGGCTCGATCCATAAGGGTAGTACTAATGACCGCAATATACCGCAATATACCGCAATATACCGCAATATACCGCAATACCCCCAAATACACTCTCAGAAAAGAAAAAAACATCAACAGATCGATGCTAAAGACGTGCTTTTGATATTGCGCGATCATGCCGAGAAGAAAACAACGTTCGGAGAAGTTTAGACACAGTAGATCACGCTGCTGTCGAATAGGCCTACATGCAGCCTGTTTTGCAAGGCGTCTACGTGATCTACTGTGTCTAAACTTCTCCGAACGTTGTTTTCTTCTCGGCATGATCGCGCAATATCAAAAGTACGTCTTTAGCATCGATCTGTTGATGTTTTTTTCTTTTCTGAGAGTGTATTTGGGGGTATTGCGGTATATTGCGGTATATTGCGGTATATTGCGGTATATTGCGGTCATTAGTACTACCGATCCATACCAGCTGACGCTCCCTGTGGGTTAGGGGGTGTGTGTTTAAGAATTGACCCACCGCGTCTCCCTTCGCGATTCGTAAGAGGCGAAAAACTAGGCACATCGTGACTTGATTTGCGCTGACTCGAAACTATTCTAGTGGTTTTTGTGCTCGGTGGCCTTAAGCCCTGCCTTAATAGCCCGACTGTCAGATGGACGAACGGGCGTTTGGGGTTCTCGCCGAAACTGCGTTCGTTCTTAATAGAGCGCGCCGTCTGACTCCAAACGCCGGTTCGCCCGTCTGTCAGTCGGGCTATTAAGTTATAAGGCCTAACCTAATTGCTTGTCGTTCGGATGGTGTCGGCGAACTTGACGGAGGTGACGACTCAGATTGTTGTCATGGAGGTCACGGAAGAGAAACTGTGGCGTTCTTAGTGAGGGTCTGTGCTCTCAGATTGCTGTCTAGTATCATATAAACCGATGTGTGTGAGCTATTATTTTCTATACAACATCTGATGCAAAGATGATCATAGATGCATACATGTATATTCTTATTCTTATCTTTGATTCTGGTCGAAATCCTTCTGGTCGAAACTATACTCTATAGCAGTCGTCGCCAATGCGAGAACTCATTCTTATTGTAAAAGTATGGTTTATATAGCGATTTATCGGCCAAACCAAGTTGTCAAACCGCTCTCCCCCCTTCTCACGCAGTCCCCCAGTCATTGTCGTCGCCAACCGGGCGTTGTTGTTATTTTAATAGAGGCGAACGCACAGCGTCAGCGAGAGAGTTGAGAGTTCACGCGGACAACAGATTTCCTCTGACTGTGGAGCGTAGTCGAGTCTAACCGTGGCTGTATTTCGATGACCTTCTTTTACTGTGTGTTACATCGAATTTTGCATTGAAATTGAAGTATGCGTTGTAAATTTGCTGTTTTCTTGACTAAATTACTCAGTCTTGTTGATACGAGCCCAGCCAAGCTTCGCGCACTTCTATTTATAGGCCTAGCTGACGCGCGGACCTCACCGACACCAGGAAAGATTATAAATACATTGTGATTGTTGTCCTTGAACCTGCCTTCGGCTGGTCCACACAGAGGGCGAGTCGACCTCCATTCCAGTTGTAAAATGTGAGCGCTTTCACAACCTAACGATGCAATCAACATACAGCTGTGATAAATTAATGCTGTTCATGGCTTATATTTTCTTTGGATGGGTTTTGAGTATCAACAGATACAGCGTTTTCTGGTCCAACCGTAGATTATATCCGCCATTTTAATTGTGGAAACAGTCGCGAGAAGCCAACAAAACCTCCTCCGAAGAAGAAGATTCGGTTTCTCAGCCAATGAGAAGCAAGCTCCCATAACATGCGCTGCAAGCAAATTTTAGCCCGACACCTTCTCGCAGACAGAGAGCGAGCTAGCTGTTGGGGCGTTCGGCGCGCACGGAGCACGGGCAGTTAAGGGCGAACCCAGTTCTCGCCGAACGAGTGGGACGGGCGACAGCTGCACGGGCCTGTCGCCGTGCAACCGTTCGGGCTATTAAGGCAGGACTTTACGAAGCCTACACAGATGATAAGCCGTAAAACTCCATCCATCCACCCACCCATCCATCCATCCATCCATCCATCCATCCATCCATCCATCCATCCATCCATCCATCTATCTATCCATCCATCTATCCATCCATCCATTCATCCTTATCAGCTGACGAAGGACCAACTTGATCCGGAATTGAGGAACATTCCGCCAACGAGTGCCATGGACATATTTAATTGATGTACTCGGAACATCGGCGTACACGTTGGAAGAGTTTAAGAATTATAGGTCTTTGGAAGTCTATCGATTCTTAGTAGCAGGATTCGTGGGAGATGTCTGCTGATTTTTGCCGGGTGTTTGTCTCGAAAGGTCAGATCTATTATGTAAATCTTCTTTTTCCATCCGCTTCGTCTAGCTTCGGTCACTCTTTGCACAATCGGACCTTGATTTGTTTTCTCTGATGGTATAAAGTAGTAGGAGCGTTTGACTCCTCTTAATATGCCTTTTTGTTGGTTGTTAAAACAAATTTTCACGCAGCAAGAAGTCGGCATGGTTGCACGTCTCCCGTAGCACAGCTTAGCAGACAGCGCTCGCCCCCTACCAACATGTCTAAAAGCACGTGGCTTCTACAAATAACTCCGGAAGTGACGACAACGCGTCTCCGGCCACAGAAGCGAGTACCTTTTATCTGCATTGCTTTTCAGTCAAGTCAGTGCAGCTGTTATATTGTGTTATATTGTGCAGCCATTGAGTCTAGCCAGGTGCCGAAGCTTCACAAAACTCCTGGCTTGGGGCAGACCAATCCAGAGCCATAGTGTTACTCGTCCACACCCAATGTCACGTGGTTTTTCCATGAGTGAGCTTTGAACAGGAATCCACGTGGAGAATTTAGGGACTTACCTGGGTTCTTACCTGACTTTCTTGGGATCATCTACTTGCCACTAACACTACCGTGCATCTCCACTTCGGCCAGTCATATTCACGGATTTCATAACTAGTTGTCCAGGTACACCTCATTCTTAATAACGAAGTTCTGATTACCCTGGTTTCACATCTAATGGAAAGTAGACAATAATAGATAGGTTAAATCCATGTGAAAGGCAGAAATGAAGGACAACGGGAAAAACCAGATGAGGAGTGGAGCAGAGAAGAGCAGAGGAACGGAAGAGAGAACGGGGTTAGGAAGAGCAGTACGAAGGTAGAGTACGATGAAGAGGTGTTGGGTAGGAGGAGGAACTGTCTAAGACAGATAGGGACAACATGAAAAGTACACACCATAAAGCGAGAAGCGGGAGGCACTCGTAGGCAAGTTGGCGGACAGCCAAGAGGAACGGATAAAGGAGATGAAGACAATCGTGTGAGATAAGCGAACACGAACTGAAATGCATTCTTAGCAAAACAGCTGTTGCAATGAGCATAAACATAGTGCACACACAGGGAAGAAAATCCCCAAACTCGTTGAAACATTTTATTGCTGTTGCTGTTCACAAATGGAGACAAGTCGCTGTATCATAAAATCCCTACAGCCGTTAAAGAAGGGTTTTTTTGTTCTCATAATGTCTATCGACACGAAGAATTTCGAGATCTTCGTCACTTGATGTACATATTCAAAATCGATATTCCTCTGTATTCAATTATGTACAAAAGCTCCTTGCATTTACCAAATGATGACAATATGAAACATTTCTTATCAGTACATTTACTTTTTCGTTGATTTTATTCACTACACAACAACATATTCCGTCAGCTCTTAAACAGTGTAAATAGAGTTGCAGGTGCATTCTGGATCTTACAGAAAAATGGTGGGAGAGAATGGTGGAGAGATTTTGCAGTCAAGCATCGCGTCGCATTAGTTCTGAGAACCACTACTGTCCAGCCAGACGCCGCTTCGTCTCTGACGTCACAAAGTCTGTATCACACGGGGCAGCGGTGCGGAGCTCGTCAATCTCGGCGACAGAGTCCTCGAGAATGGACATCCATCTTGCTTCCTGCCTCAGGCAGTAGGGGCAGAGCGATGACCAGCGTCCACGCTTAGTCTCGCTTGCCGATGAGCCCACTGGCCAGGGGGTCAAAGGGGCCGCGTTCTCCGTACATGTTACTGGCGTACCGAGGTCGCTTGCCGATCAGGCCCGAGGCGAGGGGATCGAAGGGTCGCTTCCCGATCAGACCACTGGCGAGGGGATCGAAGGGTCGCTTTCCGATCAGACCACTGGCGAGGGGATCGAAGGGGGCGCGCTTCCCGATGAGGCCGCTGGCCAGAGGGTCGAAGGGGCGCTTGTCGAAGTAGCTGGCCCACCTGCTGCTGTAGCCACGCTTGCCGATCAGGCCCGAAGCCAGGCGGTCGAAGGGCCTGCGTTTTCCGATCAGCCCGCTGGCCAGAGGGTCGAAAGGGGCGCGCTTCCCGATGAGGCCGTCAGCGAGCGGGTCCAGGCCGGCCGTGTTGTAGAGGTAGTCGCGCTCGTCCATGGTCAGTGCCTCTGCCTTGTCGTTCTCCGCATCGTCGTAGAGGGACTTGGCCGCCTCCTTGCTCGCCCTTGCGGCACTGCGAGACGGGCAGAGAAAGGCGGATGGATTAGAACAGAGTACATCCACACAGAGAGTCATTCTCATTGAGTGATTTCTGATATTATGAAAGACTAACAATGAAAAGGTAAAGGGAAGAAATATTAGTACAGAGCTACACGAAGAATAAGTGAGCTGAGAGCTATCGGATATATACATGTACATGAGATCAAAACAAGGAAAAAGAGACGTGTTGAAAACAGGGCATCAATAGCCCTATTTTGATTGTACCATAACCATGAATTGTGTATTGTCTTTATATCGGCCATTCTCCTATATTCACGCGCAAGTTTGGTGTAAGAGACTTTTGTCCAAAAATAGCACTTTTTAGTCATGTTGAGGATTATCACAGCATAGTTTATAACTGTCGTAGCTAAATATACGAAAACGTATGTCTAATAAGGGGTTTATGTATTTACCAAACGAATCAAAGTTTGGATGGATCATTTTTAAAATTATGTTGTGTTTGCTGCAAGCGTTTCGATGAGCTTTCTCACTTCCAGTGAGGAAATACTACCTGTCATTTACCGACCATGATCTGCAGTGGTGTAGTTCTGTGCAAGTTTTGAATAAATCACATCGATTGAAACACTGTGTGGTGGCGTTGTACCTGTTCCTTAAGTTTCAGTGTGTGTTCTGATGGCCCTTGTCTGTAATCTAGTCGAGCAAATATTTCGTAGTCTACCCATTGTGGCAACTCACACAAGCGCAAGCTATTTTCGTCTGTCACGAAGCACTGAAAGAGTATACACTTATCAAATTCCATCATCGAAAAGTAAATATCCATTGTAAATCAATCCTGATTCTGTCGAAACGCCCACGCTCCTTCCAGTTTGGTCACAACTCCAAAAGAAAGACAATATCTCCTTTACTGTTAGCAAACACTATGGGGTGTTTTTCATTGGGCCAGGCCAGGAAAACACTCATCTGAAGGTGAAGCACACGCAATGCAAGTTTCAGCGAACAGCATTAATAATCGCTGTCGAAGTCCCCACGGTCGGTCCGTGGCCTGAAAGAAAACCACCGCTCAACGACCTTAGTTCTGGATGAAACGCACAACGCCAGGCAAATTTCTTGACCGGTTGTTGACACGAAGACATGTTCAAATGGAAACACTGAGAATTGGAAAACACGACAAAAAAGCACTTCGTATGGCGAAAGACGTAAAACGAGGTACTTATAGCAGATAAAAGTAAACGGGATTTTAAAAATGTAAAATTTTACCTCTATACCTAATGCCCTTATCCTCTATTGCTGCCTCTGTCACACACATACAGAGAGAGAGAGAGAGAGAGAGAGAGAGAGAGAGGTGTTTGGGAGAGAGAAAAGTGATTGGGAAAGAGAGAAAAGTGATGGGGGAGAAAACAAAGTGATTGGGGAGAGAGAGAGAGAGAGAGAGAGAGAGAGAGAGAGAGAGAGAGAGAGAGAGGAGGGGGAGGGGGGAGGGGGGGAGGGAAAGAGGAGAGGGGGGAGAGAGGGGGGGAGAGGGGGGAGAGAGAGAGGGTGATAGGAGAGAGAAAAATTGATAGGAGAGAGAGAGAGAGAGAGACAGAGAGAGACAGACAGAACGAGAGAGAGAGAGACAAACAGAACGAGAGAGAGAGAAAGAGACAGAATGAGAGAGAGATAGAAAGAGAGAGAAACGAAGAGAGAGATAGAACGAGAGAGAGAAGTTGTATGAGAGAGTCAAAAAGGTGATAGGAGAGAGAGACAGAGAAAGAGACAGAGAGACAAAGAGAGACAGACAGAGACAGAGAGAAGAGATAGGAGAGAGAGAAAAGTGATGGAGAGAGAGAAAGAGAGATAAAGAGAGAGAGAGAGACTCAGAGAGACACAGAGAGACAGATACTCAGAGAGATAGAGAGAGACACAGAGAAAGACACAGAGAGACAGAAAGAGATAAGTGATAGGAGAGAGAGACAAAAGTGATAGGGGAGAGTGAGAAAAAGAAAGAGAAAGAAACAGAGACAGAGAGAGAGATAGAGAGAGAGATACAGAGAGAGAGACGCCCAGAGAAAGAGAGAGAGACGCCCAGAGAAAGAGAGAGACACACACACAGAGAAAGAGAGGGATAGAGAGATAAAGAGTGAGAGAGCGAGAGAGAGAGAGAGAGAGAGAGAGAGAGAGAGGCGCACAGGGGTAAAATACACTTCCTTATTTACGCTGCGCTCACGTAACCTCCGTACAGTTATGCAGTCTAGCAGGATTCGTTCATTGTACCTCGAGGCTGCATCATCGTGTGTACCAGGCGTCGACAATCATCGGATGAATTTCCTATCCGGGCAGGTGCTCCGGCTGTTGGTTGTCTAATGGACCCAAAAATGGCCACAACGATTCAGCCATGGGCATATCTACGTCGATTGCTTTGGGAACAAAGACACCAGAATGTGTCCCGAGTTCTGGATTCGTATGACCAGTGCCTACACACGTCAAGGGTAGCGGCTACTGCAACTGCATGGATCACGTGGGCGGATACGTGCGGGCGATTTCAGTCTAGCACTTTAGTCTAATGTAGCCAACTGCTGGAAAGGCATCATCCTCGAATTTCAACGGTCAGAATTTGAAAAGATATTGAAAGAAAATCATTTCGCTTAGTCTGGGTCAGCTTTTGTCCCCCTCGATACGCTGAAAGCAACTGAATCATGTAATTGATCATACAATGGCAATTTGCTTTATATCTGCACCATCCTGTCTCTGTTTATCCTTACAGTTTGAGAGTAAGGGCGTGGGTCACTTAGTGTCGCGGCATACTCCACATATTTACTGCAAACAACGACAGTTTGCAGCGACCGGCGATGAGATCAGGGATTGACATCATCAGATGGCTCACACTAGTGGACTCGTCCGAGGAGATGGGTACGGACTACACAAGCTGGCGGGTCACAGCATCTGATCAATGGCGTTTATGCTCGAAACGGCCGCATCATGTCGCCGACTGCTGCAAATGTAATGCTCTGGACAAAATGTGACCAGCCACGACAAAACCAGTGCTAAGTCGCGCGGCACTATTTTGCGCTACGACTGAAAAAAGGCAGGGAGGGTCAATCTGGGTGATTTTCACTTTTTGATAAAAATATATTCTACATGGTTCAAACTATCATGCCAGTAAAGGAAACATGTTGAAGAATTATATTTTGATGGTAGAATAAAGACTCTTGTGTTATGTATTGTTTCAAAAGGTCCCTGTAATTAGCGTTAATTGCCTCATTTTAGCCGCAATAAACACACCTAAACCCTTGCAGAACCCCTTTATGTTATATACCGATAGAAAGGCCGCTCTCTCGGCGTTCCTGCTCTGTGGATGTCGAAGAAAAATAAGGTCAGCTATATTTGGAAACGGAGTTTGAAATACCGTTGCTAAGGTGTTTAATGTCTGAAGAGGGTAAATCTTCCGAGACCGTTTTTTCAAAATGACCGCTGCTTCAGTACCCAACTTAAAATGCCTGTAACTCCTATTCTAATTAACTCGCACTGTTCATTCTTATATCAAAAGAAACAGAAATGAATGCAGAATTCAAAAATATTAAAACCCTATTTTGTCCAAAAATCGACTTAGCACTGGTTTTGCCGTGGCTGGTCACAAATCAGCAAGAGGCACCTCTGTGCGCCTTTCCCCCCCTGAATACCTGCTGCATTACTTGGTAAACATATTTATTGGACAGAAACATGTTGGTCTTCTAGAGACTTAAACCTGACCAGATATTGTCTCTGAGTTGTATTGTCTAACTTGGGCTGCGGCGATGTAAGCTCCGAAGCATGGCCTTAACTTGAAGATTCTATATATCTATCCGCTGTTTAGCGAAACTCTTTTGTCAAAGGAGGAAAGGAGAGAGAGAGAGAGAGAAAGAGAGAGAGAGAGAAAGAGAGAGAAAGACAGAAAGACAGAGACAGACACAGACACCCACAGAGAGAGAGAGAAAGAGAGAGAGATACGGGGGAGATACGGGATAGAAGAGAGAGAAGACAGAGAAAGAGAGAGAGGGGTAGGGAGAGAGAGAAGAGAGAGAAAGAGAGAGAGGGAGAGAGGGAAAGAGAGGGAGAGAAAGAAGGGGGAGAGAGAATGGTGGGAAGAGGAAGAGGGTGAAGTGACAAAGAAACGAGGGAGAGAGAAAGGGAGAGATAGAGAGAGAGAGAGAGAGAGAGAGAGAGAGGGAGAAAGAGAGGGAGAAAGAGAGGAGGGGGGAATAGAACGTCTGATGGACTGCTAGCTGATCAGAGAGACTGCAATATTTTCTACGCAGCTCTGAATCCATCACATCCACAGATTTGCAACCAAATATTTGATTTCCCAGTAGGTACACTTCTAGCAAACACATCACCATGCAGAAATCAAATTAGTTTCTAATCAGTCATCGTAGAATGTAATCTATAGTTATAGAAGCCTTAGGTGGCTCCAGGAGAAGGTCAAGCACAAGGCAGACAGTCTTCAACATTCAGCATGCAGGCGCTATGGCTTGGACTGCCACTCCCTCATTGGCCTCTACAGTCACAGCAGACGCTGTCAACTGGATGGGACCGGCTCCCAGTGGCACACGTACGTGGTCCTTCGCGACAGGACGGACGCCCACGGGGTGGTCTACCGTGTGACGATTTTCAGATAAAGTGAAAAGATAATCATCATTCGTGCAACTGTTAGTTCCCAATCTCGGTATCACTGTGCGGTCCGCTGCAAATTATTTCAATGTCACATTAATGTCTCATGACGCCGTGAATTGCATAGTTTATGGTTGATAAACTACTTAACCATCCTACTTGTGACCAATCAAATTTCAGTTGACAATGTCGAACCTTGCTTCAGCTCAGAAGACAAAAAGGAGTAGCACAGCCAACGTGGGATTTTAACGAAACAAAATGAAATTTCTGAAGATACAAGAGCCCAGATCAAACACGTGGACAACGCAAAGAAATTTTCAAGAGAGATTCAAAGTTGTCAAGTGTTCATTATGGGGGACTTGAGGAATGGAACCCATCATTCTGATAGGAGCTTGTAGACGGTTTTAAGAAAGTACATAGACGGTTTCAAGAAAGTAAATATATATATATATATATATATATATATATATATAGAGAGAGAGAGAGAGAGAGAGAGAGAGAGAGAGAGAGAGAGATGCAATCTCATCGTCCAGCCAGTTCTCCCCCCCCCCCTCCCCTATGCTTGTAAAGGCTGGATGAATTTCTTCCTCTATGCATAGGAAAGAACTCCATTATCCTTTAAAGCCATTCCCTACTCTTCCTCACACGACACGAAAGAATCGAGTGCTTTCATTTCTTGCAAACATTGCCGACACGCCTCCGAAGAGGAAAGTGTAGTTCCCGTGGACAAGCGGACTGTTTGTTCTTCTTCCTTCTTCTTCTTCTTCATCATTAGATCGACGTCAACAGCACATGCTCGTGTTGACTGACAACATATACGATCGAATCACCAGTCCAACGTACGTGGAAAGGTGTTGCCAAACGACGAATTCTGCCGCACTGGAAAAACCCGAGACGACAAACAATGTGCGGGGATAGAGGAAACATGCAGAGATAGGAACTAGATGCCTGGATGGGCTGAACCACTTTCCACAGCAAAGAAGGCCTCAGATGTTTTGCCAAAGGCAAACACCGACCCGAACTCGATCCGTCTTGGAGCTTCAGAGACAGCCACGTCGACAGGGTTGGGGCTGGGGTGTCTGGTGACTTCAAACCACTGGGAAAAACATCGCCCTGACCTGCATGCAGGTAATCGATCCACAATGAAAGACGCGTAGTTGAGAAGATTTGATATGTCACTCTTCAACTCGGATCATACTGACAGCGGCAACCAGACGATCCCTCGGAAAAGACGGGCATTGCAAATACGATGGCGATGGCTTCCATGATTTACATGTATCTCACGTGAAGAAAAAGTAACTTTTTCCCGCACGCAAAGGAATGGTTATGTTGGAACGCCAACGGGAGTGTTCGTCTGATTTGAGTGTGTGAGCAAGTAAATAAGCTGGTGAAGGAGTGAATGGGTGGGCCTGAAAGTTGGGGAGCATATAAGTAAGTGAGGCAACACATAAACGAGCGAGCGAGGTTTATCAGTATGTGCCGAGTGAGTGCATGATTAAGCGAACGTGAGTGACGGGATAAGTGGAGTGGAGTGGAGTGGGGTGGATCAGTGGAGTGGAGTGGATCAGTGTAGTGGAGTGGATCAGTGTAGTGGAGTGGAGTGGATCAGTGGAGTGGAGTGGAGTGGATTGGAGTGGAGTGGAGTGGAGTGGAGTGGAGTGAGTAAGCGAGTGAGTGAGTGAGTGAGCGAGCGAGCGAGTGAGTGAGTGAGTGAGTGAGTGAGTGAGTGAGTGAGTGAGTGAGTGAGTGAGTGAGTGAGTGAGTGAGTGAGTGAGTGAGTGAGTGAGTGAGAGAGTGAGTGAAAGAGAGAGGGAGCAAAAGAGGAAGTGGCTTGCTGACTGACAGTAATAAGTGTAGAACTTCATAAACAACAAATGTCAACATGACAATAGCAGCGTCACAGCAATATGCAATGCTGGTTTTTAACTGTATAATTCCCCTTTCCTTGCAGATATGCCCTGCTCTTGCTAAATATATCGCATTTCCATGTCAGGTGGCTTTTCATTAACAAAATTTGACTTCTTGGGTTTATTGGACACTTCCTCTAAGCAGCACAAAGCAAAGCTGTGTACATGCATGGCAACTGCCGCTGCGGATCGCCACCAGGGCAGACTGCTGACGCTGAAGCATGGGTTCCAGCCGCGGGCAGACTGACCTCTCCAGTCTCACCCCCGCACACAGACCGGCGCCTCTGGCAGCCAGGAGCCACGGGCACCAGTCTCTGCCCAGGTCGAGTGCGCCCCAGTGTCCCCTGCCCTCCCTGACCCCATCCGCTGGAAGGTCACAAAGCACTTCGGTCAAGGGATTAAAAGAGGGAGTGAGAGTGAGAGAGAACGAATGAACGAACGAACGAACGAACGAACGAACTTTATTTTACAAGGGTAGTGAATTAGGCAGTAGTGCCTTTCTTACATTCAGCCCTTGATGCAAAATATTTAAGTGTGGTGAGAGAGAGAGAGAGAGAGAGAGAGAGAGAGAGAGAGAGAGAGAGAGAGAGAGAGAGAGAGACAGAGAGAGAGACAGAGAGAGACAGAGACAGACAGACAGACAGACAGACAGACAGACAGACAGACAGACAGACAGACAAAGAGCAAAAAAGACAGAAAAAGACAGACAAAGGCAGAGGGACTGGGACAGAGAGGTATGAGAGAGGCAAGTCACATCATGGAGGACACACGAGTACATGTACATGTACCTTCACCCGTTACTCTGCATTTCGACCTGTAATCGCTTGCAGCCAGAGGGCTCGGCATTCGAAGCTGCGCCGTTCCAGACTTGAGCAAGGTGCTTAACTCAAATTGTTTTTTCTCACCCAGGAGTAAAACTAGGTACATGTGAGGTGTGGCGTTGTCACTGTTGCCTCACTGTGTGCGTCTAATCTGTCTGACGCTGTTTGATGTCAGGTGTCAGTAAAATATTAATCATGCGGCCCAGTGATTGGGGGGTAAAGTGTAAATTAGTTTGAGTCCCAGATGTCGCTATATAAAACCACGCATTTGCCTTTCTACTACATTGCTCTTTGCCTTCTCGATGATTACGTCCCGAGAACGTTCCCGTGAATCAGTGCGCTCTCTCGACATTTTTGTATGTCTGCAGTTCCCATTGACGTAAATCGACACTTTTTCAAAGGTCATTTTCCAAGAATGTTACTGCACATGCATGGGTCTGACGACAGCAGGTAGCGATTTTGTGGCGGCGGGTCGCAGACAAAATTTCGACATCAAATTCGTGGCCGCAGGCGTCAATGGCTGAACATTATGGGGGTAGATGGATGAGATAGAGATAAAAAGAAATGAGATGTGAGGGTTTTTTAACCCGATTTTTGACTCAACTGTTCACTCGTGATGGAGGATGAAGAGACACTTAAGGGGATGCAGGAAAGACTCACGCTAATACAGAAAAGCACACACAAAACGTGAAAAACGTAGAGTAATGGTGGGTAAGAAGTCGGTGCGTCATAAAGTGCGTGAGCTAGGAGATAGAGATAGAGAGAGAGAGAGAGAGAGAGAGACAGACAGACAGACAGACAGACAGACAGACAGACAGACAGACAGACAGACAGACACAGGCACAGAGACAGAGGCAGACAGAGACAGAGACAGAGACAGACACAGAGACAGGGACAGAGACAGACACAGACACAGACACAGACAGAGACAGAGGCAGTCAGAGACAGACACAGAGACAAAGACAGAGACAAAGACAGAGACAAACACAGAGACAAACACAGAGACAAACACAGACAGACACAGAGACAAAGACAGAGACAAAGACAGAGACAAAGACAGAGACAAGCACAGAGACAAACACAGAGACAAACACAGACAGACACAGACACAGACACAAACACAGACAGACACAGACACAGAGACAGACAAAGAGAGAGATACAGGCAGGCAAGAAGACGGTCGGACGGACGGACCGACAGACAGACCGACAGAGAAAGCGACCTCGACCGATAGACAGACAGACCGACCGACAGGCAGGCAGGCAGGCAGGCAGCAGGCAGGCAGGTAGACAGACAGACAGACGGACAACAGACACAAACATAGGACAAAAGGCATGGAAATGGTATGAAATATTATATTGGTTTTGCTACATACTTCATAATAACACACAGCCAAGGATGCAGGAAAGCAGACGAGCGGAGAGACAGGATACACATAGCTTACTGAGAAGCAGATGAAGAAACGGACGGAAAACTGAAGGAGTGGAATTCAACGGAATGATAAGAGGCATTGCATGGGGAAGGCAATGTGGCGACTAAACGTTTCAGTGCAGTGTCAAATTGTGACAAACATGAATGAAATGTGAGTAGATGGGAAGAGAAGGTAAAGTGACGACAGAGCGTTTCAATGCAGTGTCAAATTGTGACAAACATGAATGAAATGTGAGTAGATGTGAGAAGAAGGCAAAGTGGCGACTGAGCGTTTCCATGCAGTGCCAAATTGTGACAAACATGAATGAAATGTGAGTAGATGTGAGGAGAAGGCAAACTGATGACAAAGCTTTTCAATGAAGTGTCACGTTGTGACAAACATGAATGAAATGTGAGTAGATGTGAGAAGAAGGCAAAGTGGCGACAGAGCGTTTCCATGCAGTGCCAAATTGTGACAAATATGAATGAAATGTGAGTAGATGTGAGAAGAAGGCAAAGTGGCGACAGAGCGTTTCCATGCAGTGCCAAATTGTGACAAACATGAATGAAATGTGAGTAGATGGGAAGAGAAGGTAAAGTGACGACAGAGCGTTTCAATGCAGTGCCAAATTGTGACAAACATGAATGAAATGTGAGTAGATAAGAGGAGAAGGGAAAGTGACGACAGAGCGCTTCAATGCAGTGTCAAATTGTGACAAACATGAATGAAATGTGAGTAGATGGGAGGAGAAGGCAAAGTGACGAGAGAGCGTTTCAATGCAGTGTCAAATTGTGACAAAAATGAATGAAATGTGAATAGATGGGAGGAGAAGGCAATGTGGCGACCAAACGTTTCAGTGCAGTGACAAATTGTGACAAACATGAATGAAATGTGAATAGATGGGAGGAGAAGGCAAAGTGACGAGAGAGCGTTTCAATGCAGTGTCAAATTGTGACAAACATGAATGAAATGTGAGTAGATGGGAGGAGAAGGCAAAGTGACGACAGAGCGCTTCAATGCAGTGTCAAATTGTGACAAACATGAATGAAATGTGAGTAGATGGGAGGAGAAGGCAAAGTGACGAGAGAGCGTTTCAATGCAGTGTCAAATTGTGACAAACATGAATGAAATGTGAGTAGATGGGAGGAGAAGGCAAAGTGACGACAGAGCGTTTCAATGCAGTGTCAAATTGTGACAAACATGTATGAAATGTGAATAGATGGGAGGAGAAGGCAATGTGGCGACCAAACGTTTCAGTGCAGTGTCAAATTGTGACAAACATGTATGAAATGTGAGTAGATGGGAAGAGAAGGTAAAGTGACGACAGAGCGTTTCAATGCAGTGTCAAATTGTGACAAACATGAATGAAATGTGAGTAGATGGGAAGAGAAGGCAAAGTGACGACAGAGCGTTCCAATGCAGTGTCAAATTGTGACAAACATGTATGAAATGTGAGTAGATGGGAGGAGAAGGCAAAGTGACGACAGAGCGTTTCAATGCAGTGTCAAATTGTGACAAACATGAATGAAATGTGAGTAGGTGGGAGGATGAAGAATTGCAGGGCCTGACTCACCACAGACTGCAGAAGATGACGAGTATCGTAAGCAGAACTTGTCCAGTCATGTTGGGTCTTGGGTGTTGTCTGGTGCAGGATCTGTAAGCATAAACATTCAAATATTTGTCATCAGAACCATGGAATGAATAATTATACAGAATGTGTGGCATCTTGCATAACTTTTCCCGTTACCCAGTAAGTTTGTATAACGAAAGCAGGTCGCAGGATCGTTCGCGCGCTAGCTGCATGCAGGATCAGAGGTCTATACCGATTCTCCTCTCAGAGAAAAGGCTCTCAATGGGTAACAAACACTCAGAGTTGGTGCAAGACACCTCTAATCACGGGGACAAGGAGACGTACACTATCGAGCGTTTTGACCCGGTATCGGTCTTGGCACGCTCTAGGAAGCTGATCTAAACCTGATCCTGACTTTAGCTCATGATCAATTGGTGACTTTGTGTCTTCTAAATACATGTTGCTATTGGGTCTATATATTTGGCTCGGACTTACTCTGTCTATCTTTCTTGTGTGGACTGTGGAAACTTCACAGTCTAACGAGGAAACAACGGTAGATCAAAAACATTGTTCCACAAGATATGGCTACGTCAGTAGGGAATCCCTGCATCACCCCTTTGTACTACAAGTATGCTCAGTGTTTTTTTTCCTTGCTTGCAGACAGCAGTGGTACGATGTCTGATGAAGAGACAAAGACAAGCAACTGTGCGTTCAAGAAATACGTTAATTCGGATCAGAAAGCAGTGGACCCTCGGTAACTCCGCATAGGCCGGTCCTGACTCATCTGCATTGCGACCACGAGAGCCCCGTATAAAAACCGCTGGCGCTGAACCTCCAGGTTTTGGCATTTTAAAAAAAAATCGGGTTCGAACCCGCAACCTCTCGAGAAAAGAGGGGGAAAACACACACACACACACACACACACACACACACACACACACACAAACACAAAAAAGCCAGGTCGGGTTCGAACCCACAACCTCTCGAAAAAATAAGTTTCAGCACAGAATCGAACCTGGTCACGCATGACCAAGAGTGCAACGCTCTACCAGATGTGCCATTGGAGATCTGGTATGGCTGAGTGTTTGTAAAGGATTTATAGCGTTCGCAGCGACAACTTAAAAGTGACCGTGAAATAGGAAGGTGTAGGATGAGATTTTACCCTGGGAGTAAACAAAATAAGTTTATTTCAGACCATTTACCTTTGCTGAAACTACTGTGTTCTGACAGCCATCTGGTTTGTAGCTTCGCACTTCTCGCACCTGTTCCTGTCAGTCTTTCCTGACGAGCAGTGAAGTGCTTCACAAGGCGCCTCTTTTATGTTTCGTGTTTTGTTTATTGCTTGCTATTTAATTAATTGTATTGTATTTAATTTTTCTTTATTTCAACTGTACAGTGTGCGAGTGTTGGAATGCTTTGTATGAGTGTGGACTTTTTCATTGTAAACGCCATGAGCTTGCCTATTAGGGAAGGTATGTGCGTACAAATAGCCTGTATTATATTATTATTATTATTATTATTATTATTATTATTATTATTATTATTATTATTATTATTATTATTATTATTATTATTATTATTATTATTATTAACCACAGACGAAAGTCCTGTAAGCTCCCAAGCTTTTGAAGGCTGCAAAATTCTCGCACTTTTGCCCAGCACAAAATATTGTACAATCCTGGCGTGGTTTATGTCCGGCAACTGGTTTTTGTCGACAGACCACAAACTGTTTGGTGTTTCATACGGATCTAACCCATCAACGTCAATAATCTTCTCGTATAAGCTTCTTTTTTTTCTTTTTTCACAAGTGAAAAAGACTAGGCCTGGTCAGAAGACCAGTATCCGTAAGAGCGATGCAAATACAGCCAGAGAACCATCAGAATCGGCAACAGGCCCTGGACGCCTAAGAAGGCCGAAGAATCTACTCTACTCTACTCTACTCATTATTGTTTTGTGAAAGTAGGAAAAGATAACTCTGTTTGACTCGATCTGGCTATTCCGTCAATTGAAATCTCAGGGGGGGGGTTTCGAGTTTACGACCTACATAAATCAATTTCTTTTCAAACCTCGATTCTGAAAATTGGATACATTCAATCGGACCTAACTTCCAGTACGTGTGCAAAATGCCAAGGAAATCCGTCCAGTAGTTTTTGACAAATCAGCCGTTAAGTCGGGACAGAGAGACAGACATGCACATAAAATTACGTCACGTTATTGATGACGTCACACATTTTGCAATTTCGCCATTCCATCAATTGAGTATTTAGGGAGGTGCTTTCGAGTTTACGACCTTAAAAAACCACTTTCTTTTCAAGCCTCGATTCTGAAAATTTGATACATTCAATCGGACCTAACTTCCAGTAAGTGTGCAAAATGTCAGTGAAATCCGTCCAGTAGTTTTTGAGAAATCAGCCGTTAAGTCGGGACAGACAGACAGACAGACACACACAGATAAAGTCTGTAGGACCTCCAGTAATCCTGGAGGGATTAATCTTTTCATCTCCACTGGCAGCTCCTCTATGCACGAATCTGGCAATATTAACCGGTGTGTACACGCAACGCCAGGTCTGCTGTCAGTGCGCATGACAGAACAGACTCGTCATTTCCGCTTCGTCAGCCATTCCTACGCGTCGAGTCAACATCACTTCCAACTCGCATGGAGAGTGATGTAACCATTGTTTTCTTCATCACGCTCCACCCTCATCCTCCCTCTCAAATGTCCTGGAGCGTCACAGACTCGATGAGGTGGAAGAAGGATCAGTGTGGAAGAATAAAAGCATAACGGAAAAGTATTCATTGCCAAGAGCAGAGATCGTTACAGACCTCAGGGGCCGGCGCTGCTAACAACTTTTCTAACTCTTACAAAATAAGTGTGTATGCATCCATTGTTACTTAACCAGGATACTCGAAGTAAGTTTCTCGGGCACGGCTTCTTCTTTCTATGTAGACGTGATAAGCACATGCGTTGGCACACAGCGACGCGTCATGGTTTGTAGAAAACGTGGGCAAGTTTGTTGCTCGTGACACTGAAGTTGTGCAAGGTGTAGGGTTGCCTTGGAGACTGTTGCCAGGAATTCGGTGAGAACTGAAACAAGGCGGTGGCAGTTTGGCAAGTCTGTCTTCTGGATGAACAGTTGCTCCACATCATCAGGTATCTGACATATATTAATGTTTCCCTTCTCAGCAGTCACGACAAATCACCTAGTTATTTTTTCTGACTATGCAATTTTTGAAAACATGAAATATATAATTCCAAACTCCATTGAAGCGATGACAGCAAGTAATTCGATCTTCGTTTCCTATGGAATGGAGACTGAGGCCCTTTAAAGGAATATCACATCGAATTCATATAATTATGTTCTTCCAAAGGTACATTAAAGAGCTTCCATAACACAAACCAATTTCTCGACAGGACAGTATCACCTATCTTTGTCTGCTTATATTGCATTTTCTTATGCAGAGATCTACTTTCTGGAATCAATATGCATCTGTACCCAGCTCTAATCAAACAGACATTTCAATCCGCTCTTGTACACACAGTATGAAGTTTGGCAGCATCCAACCGTAAGGAAAAAAACCCCCATTTTATTACAATCCTTCCCGCCCATCACACACTGTCGACACCCTCCCTCATTCTTTACCTCTCTTGCCCCTCCATCACCATCCTACCACCAGACACATGGCATCTTCCATCCCTGGTCCCTGGTGTATGATTCTCTAAAGAAAACTGCCCTGAAACCACAGGCTCCCACTGCTGCTCAGAGGGATGCATCTCGAGTTTTCTGGATGGCTGTCGCACGCCACCTCATCATCCACCAGCCAATGGGGTGGCCACTCGATGCGAGTGAAGATGAACGGAATCAATACATCATGCCGACACATACGCACCACTGCCTTTCAGGATGGCCGCGGGAAGCGCTCTATCGTTACGAGTTTCCTCTCAGAGAGATAGAGCTGCAGTATTTCTTGCTGGGGCAAAGACGCCGGCAGTTTCACAGAGGCTCTTGTTGGTTTCAAGTTATGAGACCACGAGAGTAAAGGCAAGCAGAGGCAGAAGGGATAGAAGCAGAAGTAGAAGTAATAGGGGATGGAGGAGGAGGAGAAGGAGAAGGGGGAGGAAAAGGAGAAGGAGTATAAGAAGGAGCATGAGGAAGCAGCAGAAGGACAAAGGAAGACAGGGAAAGGGAGCAAGGGCAACAGCAGAAACCAGAATAGCAGCTGAAGCGAAAGGAGGGGGAAGAGGAAGAAGGGCTGGGGGAAGAGGAAGAGAGGCTGAGGGAAGAGGGGCTGGGGTAAGAGGAGTAGAAGGAGCAGGAGAAGACGGAGGAGGAGCAGGAGAAGGGGGAAGAGGAGGAGGAGGAGGAGGAGGAGGAGGAGGAGGAGGAGGAGGAGGAGGAGGAGGAGGAGGAGGAGGAGGAGGAGGAGGAGGAGGAGGAGGAGAAGGGGGAAGAGGAGGAGGAGGAGGAGGAGCAGAAGGAGGAGAAGGAGGAGGAGAAGGGGGAGGAGGAGCAGAAGGAGGAGGAGGAGGAGGAGAAGGGGGAGGAGGAGCAGGAGGAGCGGGAGGAGCCGGAGGAGGAGCAGAAGGAAGTACACGGGGAGGAGCAAGAACAGAAGAATGACTGCGACCGATATGGATATGAACAACTTGAACGAAAACTGATACCATAGATTACGTATTACCGTGAAACAAAGAGCACATGCCATGATATAACTGATCCCTGTTCCTGGCCAACTAATGTTATGGTGGAAAAGGTTAATTCAGTCAGGGAGGTTTTTTGCTGGAGGCAGATCCATTGAAAACGATTTGGACCTCAGGCTGTTATTGACTTGTACAAAGTAGCATCCCTGTCGAAATGCCACAGCCAGGAGCAGAGTTTTCGACACGTCTTGGCATCGATAAAGCAAAAAGACCCGTGAAACAACTCTACGCATGAAAAGAAACAAAATCGGGAAAAACATGGGCAGAAGGTTTGACAGTTTTGTTCGCAGCAAAAATGTATGACACCTCCTGGAAACGATAGAGGGCCAGTGCGAGATCGATGCGTGGCCTGAGACAAGTTGCTGTGGAAGGACTGGGCAGTAAATCAAGGCCAGACCCTGTCCACGCTGTTGACAAATACTCCAGCCCAGCACTCTCCACCCGGATGCTGACACTGCAGCCAGACATGCGCAGTTCCAGGGCCATGCACGCGGTACGTGCCACAGAACAGGAAACGAGTGCGCGAGTTTCGAATGGAGGGTTAACCCGTGGTGCAAAGCCAAAAGCTGCATTTACGGAGAGAGAGAGAGAGAGAGAGAGAGAGAGAGAGAGAGATAGATAGATAGATAGATAGATAGATAGATAGATAGATAGATAGATAGATAGATAGATAGATAGATAGATAGATAGATAGATAGATAGATAGATAGATAGATAGATAGATAGATAGATAGATAGATAGATAGATAGATAGATAGATAGATAGATAGATAGATAGATAGATAGATAGATAGATAGATAGATAGATAGATAGATAGATAGATAGATAGATAGATAGATAGATAGATAGATAGATAGATAGATAGATAGATAGATAGATAGATAGATAGATAGATAGATAGATAGATAGATAGATAGATAGATAGATAGATAGATAGATATAGATAGATATAGATAGATAGATAGATAGATAGATAGATAGATAGATAGATAGATAGATAGATAGATAGATAGATAGATAGATAGATAGATAGATAGATAGATAGATAGATAGATAGATAGATAGATAGATAGATAGATAGATAGATAGATAGATAGATAGATAGATAGATAGATAGATAGATAGATAGATAGATAGATAGATAGATAGATAGATAGAGACACTGAGAAATAGAGATTGAGAGACATATTGAGAGACATATTGAGAGATTGAGAAAGAGAGAGATTGAGAGAGAGAGATTGAGAGAGATTGAGAGAGAGAGATTGAGAGAGAGAGATTGAGAGAGAGAGGGAGAGATGTGAAAAGGCACAGTCGCAAAACGAGAGAGAGAGAAGAGAGGTGCGATATCTCCTGACCAAGCAAAAATGTGCATCACCGAGCGTGCTTCATGCCTGTCTTGACCTTAGTTATATCGTACATGCGTTTGGGTTCAAAAGAAAAAGGCATTTCTGCATGAACACTGTAAAACGCAGCAAAACCTTTCAAAAATGTAAGACATCATCTCCATCTTTGTGACTTGTCATGTGTGTGTGTGTCTTTCCTTCCATTCGCTATTTGGACCTGCCCAAGTTCAGTGCATAGAGGGGTCAAGTGACCCGCTCTAACTCCGATGGGTCTACCAAGCCAGAATCCCACTGCCTTGGCTGGGCAGCAGCAGAGCAGACTGACCTTGTCTGGAGTCATTTCCCATGCCTTCCAGTTCAGATGCAGTTCTGTAAGTTCGGGCATCTTTCCAAGGATGAGGTTTCATGGACCTCGTTTCGACTCGCAGAAGGATGTCGTCGGCGGGCATAATACGAGGCTGTTATGTAAACTCTCTGGCTTGATTTCCTCATCAGAAATTTTCTTTTAAATTGAGAGGGTGTTTGCAGCAATATTTCCGCTAGAAAACGCCCCAGCTATTGGCTCTCGTCCATCATTACACTCACGAACATCACGTGGATGCCTATGATGAAGTCCATCAAACAGGACTTTGCTCCTCTTCATGTCGGATCAAATCGCACATGACCATAGTTCCCTCAGACGACACGAACCCTTGTGGTTTGAATTAAGCATGTAAACGAATTTCAACCATGGTGAAATTGCAATCAAAATGGAAAATATTCTAAAACCATTGTCCTCCATAATTTCTTCCTCCTCCTGTTCCTGTTCCTGTTTCTGTTCGTCTTCCTCTTCCTCTTCCTTTTCCTCTTCCTCTTCCTTTTCCTTTTCCTCTTCTTCTTCCTCTTCCCCTTCTTCTTCTTCTTCTTCTTCTTCTTCTTCTTCTTCTTCTTCTTATTCTTATTCTTCTTCTTCTTCTTCTTCTTCCTCCTCCTCCTCCTCCTCCTCCTCCTCCTCCTCCTCCTCCTCCTCCTCCTCCTCCTCCTCCTCCTCCTCCTCCTCCTCCTCCTCCTCCTCCTCCCTCTTCCCCTTCTTCTTCTTCTTCTTCTTCTTCTTCTTCTTCTTCTTCTTCTTCTTCTTCTTCTTCTTCTTCTTCTTCTTCTTCCTCTTCCTCTTCCTCTTCCTCCTCCTCCTCCTCCTCCTCCTCCTCCTCCTCCTCCTCCTCCTCCTCCTCCTCCTCCTCCTCCTCCTCCTCCTTCTTCTTCTTCTTCTTCTTCTTCTTCTTCTTCTTCTTCTTCTTCTTCTTCTTCAAATTCTTCTTCTTCAAATTCTT
Source organism: Theodoxus fluviatilis (assembly GCA_034096865.1). Taxonomy (NCBI): domain Eukaryota; kingdom Metazoa; phylum Mollusca; class Gastropoda; order Cycloneritida; family Neritidae; genus Theodoxus; species Theodoxus fluviatilis. The sequence goes on along the minus strand of JAWQFJ010016545.1, from coordinate 257,631 downwards.
CTTCTTCTTCTTCAAATTCTTCAAATTCTTCTTCTTCTTCAAATTCTTCTTCTTCAAATTCTTCTTCTTCAAAAAAAATTTTTCTTCATATTCTTCTTCTTCTTCAAATTTTTCTTCTTCAAATTCTTCTTCTTCTTCAAATTCTTCTTCTTCAAATTCTTCTTCTTCAAATGCTTCGAATTCTTCAAACGAAAATAATAATAATAATAATAATAATAATAATAATAATAATAATAATAATAATAATAATAATAATAATAATAATAATAATAATAATAATAATAATAATAATAATAATAATAATAATACAGACTATTTGTACGCACATACCTTCCCTAATAGGCAAGCTCATGGCGTTTACAATGAAAAAGTCTACCCTCATACAAAGCATTCCAACACTCGCACACTGTACAGTTGAAATAAAAGAAAATTAAATACAATACAATTAATTAAATAGCAGGCAATAAACAAAACACGAAACATAAAAGAGGCGCCTTGTGAAGCACTTCACTGCTCGTCAGGAAAGACTGACCGGAACAGGTGTGTCTTGAGGGAGGTTTTGAACTGGGACATGGAATCAGAGTGACGGACAGGGAAAGGTAGGCTATTCCACGTTACAGGGCCGATGTAAGAAATAGCTCGCTGTCCCTGCATGCATTCATTGTGACGATTCGTTCATCTCAAAACGACTTCCACCAAACATCGTATTGTTGTGTAAAAACATATTTTCCCATCCACTGATTTGTTGGAATTGTTTTTAATATCCAGGAGATAATGCGATACGATTTGAACGGTCCAGGCCAACATGCCACTAATCTCTGGCTCGCCGGAGACGGCACGACACAAAGGAAAGGTGTTTGGAGATTACTACTCTGGCACAGAAACGGCACGGCAAATTACTCCTGTCACATTAAGGTGAAACATCGAGCTGCGAGTCCAGCGAGATGGATCAAGAGGATGACTTCTTTCCGCTATTTGCATGGCTGGACTTGCCGCCCCGATCCACGCGGCCGTGTCGTGGCCACCGGCGCTCTCCTCTTCAAAGCAGCGTGGACTGCTGACCATTCGTCACACCTGCTGATTGCAATCGACCCGTCCTTCAGTCGCCCTGCGACTCCCCACCTGTGCAAACCGTTTTCTTCCAGCGCTGTTAAATCCATCAACGACTCTCTTGTCAGAATGCTTGAAAATGTCATCCTCACGCAAAGCACGGCAAACATGCCAGTTATGCTGACTTAATCTCTCGGAATTGAAACGACTGGACAGAATGGAATGAGATCGACGTGTTTAATCACGCCGGTCAATCCTTGCAATTGCAATTGATTTCATCTCCTAGAGGCTAACCCCCTCTCTCATTACACCACCCCTTCCATAAAGAGTCGCAATCTTTGCACTTTCATGACAAATTTGATAACATTTTTTGATCTCGAAGTGAACTGATACACGTTGAAAACACTCAAGAGTAACACTGTAGCCTTTGAAGGACTTAAGAGATTCCCAACGAACGATGCTGACTAGATATAGCTCCCAAGTTAATGAGACTGAGAGATTATCACAGATAACACTGTTCCATCGCTCGGCATTCGGTGACTTTATTTTTCCTGTAAATGATATTTACTTCCCAGTTGCCATGATATAAAACATTATCATGTGTTCCTATTCGTCTACTATTTAAAAATACAAACATTAATCTATCAGACTGTTGTCAGACATTTCTCGTCCTTCATAAAATCAAACGAACAGTTCGTTGCATGTTTACTTATGATACCCACCAGGCTGCTACTTTGCTTCTGGACTCGATTTCGAGTTGTGGATATTTATGCGCCGGTACAATGCGTTTGGAAAAGTCAGGTCAAATTTGCTTTGAACTTGCGTGGCAGCGGGAGGTCTTCAGGTGTGCGCAGGAAACCCTAACACAGGCACGAAGGCTGCTTGTGCACCCAAATTTACGCAGCCGCCGTGAGGCAAAGGTGGAGATTGGTATGGAGGGCACGGCGGTCTCCAGACCAGTGCCAGGCAGCCACGATTCTTTCTCACTTCTCCTGCCTTGTCTCCACGCCGTCTGCTCTGCAACCAACGCCGGGTTTCCTGCGCTAATTGTCGCCCAGTCATTCCACATGGCTGGCCTGACAGGGCAAAACGGAACGTGATATGACAGTTGATTCATTAGCAACGAAGTCACGTATTGATTACAGACTTATTATATTCCGCTGCAGAAGATAGATGGAGCTTCCGCGACCTGAGCCTGTGTTACCTTTCTCGCTTTAAAATTGTGAGGTGGGAAATTAACGTGAGAGCGACACGAGGGGCTGATTTCATACTGGTAACCCCCTAGTCGTGAAAGCATCCAGTACCTCCGTGTTGACAAGGAAAATCAGAAACGATGTAAATTTTGGAAAAGAGGAATACAAATATTTCGTCGAGTTTATATGACTAGAAAGCCGTTGCTCGCGGCCTACTTGTAAAATACAACTGCGTAAAGATGTAAAAACCTGTCATCACACCTCTCGACCCCCCAAAAAGGTACTACTTGAAACGACGAGAGACGCTTTCGCGCTCGACTGCACACAGTGATAATCTTTTACAGGATGACAAGTCAGTCACTTCCACTTGTCTGACCCCAGCCATTTCTTTTTTACTCCTCTTTTCACGTCTTCCATCACTGTTTTTTTTTATCCGAACACCGTATGCAAACGTGTTCGATGCCCGCTGCCTACTCTGGCCCCAGACAACACAGTGGAGAGCGGTCGCAGTGTGAAGTGCATTGCGGGCTGTCCAAGCTGACAGAAGACCTCGGCCTTCGTTGGCTGAACATTTCTCACTCCCCTGCTTCATGGTTTTGTATTCTTACGTACAAATAATGATGGCCACTCCATGTTCTACGTTCACAACATTATTGATATATATGCTGCGTCGCTTTTCACGTTTGATAGATTTCGTCACAACTCAACACAAAACAATACAATAAAAGGAACGTTGCACAACCCAACACACCGCGGCACAAGACGGAGCAATACCAGGTAACATATCGCAACATAACACGACACAACGCAACAGTACACAACACAAGCAACACAACGCAACGCAACGATACATAACACAAGCAACACAACACAACACCACGGTACACAACACAAGCAACACAACACAACACAACGGTACACAACACAAGCAACACAACACAACACAACGCAACGTAACAATACACAACAGTACACAACACAAGCAACACAACACAACAGTACACAACACAAGCAACACAACTCAACACACCGCAACAGTATACAACACAACACAACAGTACACAACACAAGCAACACAACACAACACAGCAGTACACAAGTAACACAACACAACACAGCACAGCAGTACACAAGTAACACAACACAACACAACAGTGCACAACACAAGCAACACAACACAACGCAACAGGACACAACACAACAGTACACAACACAAGCAACACAACACAACACAGCAGTACACAAGTAACACAACACAACACAACACAACGCAACAGTACACAACACAAGCAATACAACACAATACAACGCAATACAAACAACACAACACCTTGCAATGCAACACATTAAACACCGCAACACGACTGCACTCAACGCAAGGCTAAACAACTCAATGAAAAAGTATTGAATGCGTCACATTGCACCCTAACGCACAGCAACGCAAAATGAAACAGAAATAATTAGACTGAGTGAGGAGGACAAATCAGTGAAGCCGCCGTTTTTGAGTCGCAACAACAGCAAAAAGGGTATTCAGGGGAGTTAACTCAAATTATTCTGGCTTCCGTCGTTGTGCTGTTTGCATCTGTTACTTTCTGTGTCTCTGGTAATCATTGATTACTTGAATGAGGTTCGTTCAAATGAGCATTTTGCATATTTACATGACCCACCCCACCCACTCGAGACAAAAAAAACCACTGGCATACAAGTTATTTTTAATAGCTACATCCATTCACATCGATAACGTCTTAAAACCCCCTTGGTCTATTATTGGATCAATCTACTCCTACCTGCCAGACGGGGACGTATTTTGAGAAGGCTTCCTTCTTGTCGAGTCGCAGTTAGCAAAGTAAACACACACATACATATATGTTGTCTGTAGGGTCCATCTTACATAATGTATTAGCAAGTCGTATATTTCTAGATTTGACAAAGAAGATATAATACCGGAAGCAGGTGCATCTTTGATGTGGCAATACAGGCATGTCAACTGCCAGTTATTGACAGAAACGACATGTATGTCGCGCCCACGTAGCAATCTACGTCATTCCTTCATGACTGTGGTCTGTACACATACACGGAATATTGCTACTACTCATTTATCTTCAGAGCACGCGTTCGTATAAGCCAGCTCTCCTGGTCGTGGAACGAAGTCTACCTTTCACAAACACCCATTTATAGAAAGGAAAATGCCATTTCCTTCGTTTTGGGAGCGGTACAACAATGGAGGCGTAGCATGTCCACTCTCACTTGTTTATCCTCTTGCCTAACTCATCAAGATGCCACAGCAAACCGTGTCTCGTTTGCGCGCTCGATGATTCTGCAGCAAGCAACTGGAGATACGGGCCTGGGAGTTCTGCTTTCATGTACAGTTGCTCTGAACAATGGGGACACCTTATATCATACACAGCACATCGTCACTTATGTATCCAATAAGATTACTGCCACATATAAAAAGATTTAGCCTTTCAAACAGGTCATTCGCCCTAAATTTTATCATCTCATTTACCTGCTAGCAAGCAATAAACAAGCCTTTGCTAAGGGACGATACAGCAATCATTTACTGTCATTTCTAAATACGACAGTTGGAGGTCTGACAGATCGAAGTCGCCCAACCCCTGACTGATGAAAGATAATTGACCGAAAGGGCGTCACCTGCCCATGCATTCTGCTATCTCCCTTGTTTGAGCACATTCTAGTCCACTAGAGACTTCGCCTGCCGGCGAAAGAATCTCTGACATAGTTCATATCACGTGATGGAAGGTTTTCATCCGGAATATGCAGATCGAGGTCACACGTGAGGCTTGTGGGATAACCCTCTGCTCCCTGACATACACCGTTAAAGTAGTTCTAAGACTATTTCGCACAAAACTCGTAACTTTCGCTTGTTGAGGTAATAAACATGCGTTACTCGATAAAATAAAATGTTTGTGTTGAAATAGAAAAATGTTTTGACATCTGAATGATTTATGTAAAATGTTTGGGGAAAATAGCCCCCAGAACGAACTAATTTTGGCGCAATGCCGTAATGCGAAGGGTCAAGTCTAATACGCATTCATTGTGAACTGCGCCAGAGTCACTACTGACTCGGGTTCACAGAGTGTGTTGAGCAGTCGCATGGTGGCAAAGTCACGTGGACCGAACAAGCCAACTCATGCGATCACTGCAGCTCTCTTAGTCGAAATTCATAAAAACGGTTATTGCTGTTCATCTCGGGAATGAACAAATACAATTTACAAGTCACGTTGTTTCCTCTGTGTCCATTACCTTGCTGCATATCGCGTTAGAGCGATCGCAAAGAGCTCAATGCTAGATCAGATGCATGTGTTGCAAAAGTGCTGGAATGTGCTAGAGTATCGTGGTAGTTTCTAGCTTTTACGATAGTCTCCTCGACAAGGTCTTTGCTTGGTTACATGATGTAGCCAGGGCGGATTGCCTTTGTTGTGTCGCATGATGTTGCTTTGTGTGGGACTTCGAGAAAATCGAGTGAGTACTGGTCGATACGGGAAGGTTCTAGATAAGCTGAAAAAGTATGTATGCTCGAGTCCGGGTGTGTGTGAGAGAGCGCGACAGAAGACACATAAAAAACAAAGATACGTGAGAGCGCAGAAAACAGCGATTTTGTCCTCACGGATTCAAGCATGAAAAGGAAGTGCAGTAATGGTACTACTGTTTACTCATTGTATCACTGTGAATCCACCAGGGCACGAATAAAGGTTCTTCGAAAACAACTACCGGATTCTGACTGTGACTTCCCGGCGCAAGCAGGGAGAACCCCGTATCTACAGGACTTTATGAAGAAGACAGGACGCAACACATGCATGTCAGGAAGGTCCTTCGTTCCGTTGGTCCGCTACAATGACGCATTTCTATGCGTCAGTTACTGTGCTGGTGCATCCGTAGGTGAATCGCTAAGCGGCGGAGATACCCGTCTGGCCCTAATATCCTCTCTAAGAAATGGGATGGTGATGGATCTAGATTAAGAACTGCAGGAATGGACAAATGCAAGGCCGTGTAACGCATCGCCAATTTCTCGTAACTACGTGTCTGTTTGAACCTTAGGAAGTCGAGATTGGACTTGGAAATATGGAAGAGCAATCGTAAACTCGAGGATTCAGCCGTCTGGCTACTTCGAGGAATGACCGACCCATTTTCCTCTTCCTTGCCAGGAAGCCCCAACGTCGTCTGAACTTTCAGACAGTGCTTCCTTCCACGTCATAATCTCTTTCATTGAATGAAATTACAGAGAGACGACCTTTTCAACGAGTGCTTCGTGCATTGGATAAACGACGTTGTTAAATCAAAAACAGGGGTATCAAAACGTTTGGAGGCCTTCGTTGATACGGGGCAAGTGCTCTTCTATTGCCTGCTTCAGAGACCCGCTAGGACACTGATAATGGTACTATTGATTTAAATTGTGAACACCTCCCCCTTCTCTCTCTCCCTCTCTCTCTCTCTCTCTCTCTCTCTCTCTCTCTCTCTCTCTCTCTCTCACGTATGCCCTGAAGTGAGCGATCTAAAAAATAGGTACTTTAGTTCAACGTGTCACGGAGTGTTTCAATGCTTTCGTATATTTCATGGAAGCAGAAAAACAAACGAAATTACGAGGAGTGTGCATCTACCTGTATCATGTTATGAAAAGGAGAGAAAATGTTGTAAAGGATATTTATTGAGTCGATTGTTAATGAAACGATTTGTGTAGATTGTCCTGTATTATCAATTCGTAGGCTGGAGGCCCTGTCAAACCATATGTGCTGTGTGTGTGTGTGTGTGTGTGTGTGTGTGTGTGTGTGTGCGTGTGTATATATATAAAATAAACTTTCTCACCATCTTCATGGCGTTATGACTGCTGCTTTATGCTACTGTGAAAGGGCTCTTCCTGGTTTGTTGTCCGTTGTTCAATTCATTTCCACTAGTCACAATAAGTTAAAGGTCACTCTTGAAATTTTATGAAATTACAATTGGTTGCAATGCTAACTGAAAAAGGAGTTACCAGACAAAAGTTTGTCAGAGGTTGCGTATGACATTATTCTGCAGTGTGAATGAGCCTTTAGCGCGTTACCCTTTGTTGAAAAAGCGTTCACGTGCGGTACAACGAAGCCGTTTTGGGGAAAAGCCTGAAAATCGTTGACCCGTTACATTTGTAACACATGGCTGTTGAAATAAAAAAATAAAATGCACGTGCCCGACCAATGTCCCATGAACAGTTTTCAATGGTAGTTGGATAAAAAGGGAAACGAAAATGTTACCAAATCACTGCAGAGAAAGACATGGTGGCAAGAAGAAAGCTGACGACTGTTGATCGTGGCAGAGCCCTGGGTTGGGCCCAGGATGGTGTTTCTCAAAGAGAAAGTTGCCAGACGGTTGAGAGTGAGTCTTTCCGTCATTCAGCGCCTCACTCTCAACCGTCTGGCAACTTCTCTTTGAGAAACACCATCCTGGGCCCAACCCAGGGCTCGGCCACGATCAACAGTCGTCAGCTTTCTTCTTGCGACCATGTCTTTCTCTGCAGTGATTTGGTAACATTTTCGTTTCCCTTTTTATCCAACTACCGTTGAAAACTGTTCATGGGACATTGGTCGGGCACGTGCATTTTGTTTTTTTATTTCAACAGCCATGTGTTACAAATGTAACGGGTCAGCGATTTGCATGCTTTTCCCCAAAACGGCTTCGTTGTACCGCACGTGAACGCTTTTTCAACAAAGGGTAACGCGCTAAAGGCTCCTTCACACTGCAGAATAATGTCATACGCAACCACTGTCAAGCTTTTGTCTGGTAACTTTTTTTTTCAGTTAGCATTGCAACCAATTGTAATTTCATAACATTCCAAGAGTGACCCTTAACTTATTGTGACTAGTGTATATGCTAGATAAATATGAGCGACTCAGACATAAAGAACCGCACTAGGAATTACCGGTTTTTGGAGAGTCTGACGTAACAAAACAAGAGAAGAGATTAATTAAGTCTTGAGGCTCTCAAACATCACTTGGCACGACTGACAATGTTTTGCTAGTCCCGCTTTTGAACAAGCAACCTTCACTGCTAAGGGGTGTTTCCCTGATAACACGTATCCCTCGCTGTGTTCTTGTATCATTGTGAGTGAATCGCCACGCCAAGTTCAACAACTGCCAGATACAGGACCGTCATGACTCATGTCGCATCTGTCTACAACGCCATTCCTAGACAACAACATCATTCTGATAAAGCCTGTAATTCCTCAAAAAGACTACATTTGAATGCACTGCTGAGGATATCCGTATTTCCTTCTTTCATCAAGGGCTTCTGTCCCCGGGCAAAGAGAAGATTCTTCTTAAATTAACAGAAAGGGCAGAGCCCACTAACCATGCCTTGCATCGGGCGCTTCCGTCATCAGTGCTCCCTCGGGCTGCGCTGGTCCGGAGGGGCACTGGGGTCGATAACTCTTGGTCGGAGCTCTTCAAGTCCCCGAGGGAACTTTTTCCGCCTCTTTACGTTCCCTAGTCTGACCACTCTTATTCCCTCTGGTCTTTCTCAGATGATGATGGTGTTTGGGTAGGTCCTGCCAGGACCACTCCGTCTCGGAACCCTCCGCGACAAGGACGCTTGGTTAGAGACAGACATGATTAAGTTGGTCTGGCGGTCATTTGCTCTCTGGTGTGGAACTACGAATCGCTTCACTGCGACAAATTTGGGGAAATTAGCCTCAGTAACACATCTTAGATTTTTCTCTCTTGGAGAAATTGACGTAAACTTCAGTCGATAAATGTTCCCACATTACAAAGTACCTCTACAATCATGATATAAAATATGAGATATGTTTATGCTATTTGAAAGAAATTAAAATTCATCCCTATATAGTTTCACATAGACACGTGTTCTGGCCTCTTCATGTTGACGTTCCCTTCTACAACCTTACGGTGCACGTTTCTCAAACTCATCTACCTGCACCGTTGGGCAGATCAGACGTCAATGCCAAAGCTCAGTTTTCACAGCTGCAAGGTTCTGTTTTACTATTCCCGATCCTCCCCGAAGTTGGACCTGTGCGCGGGCGGAGATTCATCAGTGGAGTCGTGAGAAACAATAAAAACCGTGTTTGTTTTGGACTCACACGAATTTGTCAGCGTGCAATTTGCACCAGTAAAAGGGGGTTACCAGCAGTCGCGTCCATTCTTAAAAACGTACAAAGACTGACGATGGAAAGATTGTTATTTTATTTTTTAATCCTAACTCTGTTATTTGACAGTCAATGCGATATCAGGTAGAATGCAGTGCACTGGTGGAATTACAAATATACGTTTGTTCTTACAATTCACGACCAAAGGTAATGCTGTGGTTTTTTTAATTGTACGTGTTACATCCATCATGAAAACAGTTCTTCTATGTAGATGTTTATCTATGGCATGTATTGAATGAAATGAAAATTTATATCACGAAGAATCTCTGATGTGGAAATGCGAGCAGTACCAAAGATCAAGCAGGGGTGGGGTATGTGAAGGGGATGAATCCATCAGGACACGCCTCTGTGAAAGGGAACGACAGCAGTACTATGCGAGCCTAAAGATGGGTTGTACTGTGTGGAGGAATCCACATGGCAGACAGTGAATCCCCGGCGCCCAAGTGGAAGAAAATCCTGGGGATCGAGAAAGATTCTGTGGCGGGCTCTCAACGTGGACGTATCAGCACCTGTCCTCTTGCGCGAACTAAGCGCTCGCCGATCGCCATCCAGTTATCCGATGCCTTAGAAGCGCCCCATTGATTTCCTTCTCAGCCTTGTCCCCCTGCCCTAGCATTCCTTCTGGGTCTGATGGGAAACGGGAAGCGTAATGCGTGCTATTTTGTCCGCGCTTTGTATAGAAGGTCGCGCACCTCCATCAGCTGGTTTTCTAACGAACCTCTCGCATCAAAGGCGACGACACTCACATTCTAAATTCTCTCAAATGGTGGTGTCCTCTCCGCATTAACCACTTAATAGTAAGGGGTTATGGCAAGGCCATTTTCTTGCTCCTCTGCTCCTAACGCATTCTGTTCCTATATGTGAATGCGAGATTGGTTCTCTCAAATTACCAATTCGGGAATTTTCATCCGAGCCCCATCTTCGATTCCTGTACAATGATGTAGCCAGTCAGCGCCTTCGATCCCTGTACAATGATGTAGCCAGTCAGCGCCTTCGATTCCTGTACAATGATGTAGCCAGTCAGCACCTTCTATTCCTGTACAATAATGTAGCCAGTTGGTGTCTTCGATTCCTGTACAATGATGTAGCCAATCGGTGCCTTCGATTCCTGTACAATAATGTAGCCAGTTGGTGTCTTCGATTCCTGTACAATGATGTAGCCAGTCGGTGTCTTCGATTCCTGTACAATGATGTAGCCAATCGGTGCCTTCGATTCCTGTACAATGATGTAGCCAGTCGGTGTCTTCGATTCCTGTACAATGATGTAGCCAATCGGTGTCTTCGATTCCTGTACAATGATGTAGCCAGTCAGCACCTTCTATTCCTGTACAATAATGTAGCCAATCGGTGCCTTCGATTCCTGTAGAATGATGTAGCCAATCGGTGCCTTCGATTCCTGTACAATGATGTAGCCAGTCAGCACCTTCTATTCCTGTACAATAATGTAGCCAGTCGGTGTCTTCGATTCCTGTACAATAATGTAGCCAATCAGTGCCTTCGATTCCTGTACAATAATGTAGCCAATCAGTGCCTTCGATTCCTGTACAATGATGTAGCCAGTCGGTGTCTTCGATTCCTGTACAATGAAGTAGCCAGTCAGCACCTTCTATTCCTGTACAATGATGTAGCCAGTCAGCACCTTCTATTCCTGTACAATAATGTAGCCAATCGGTGCCTTCGATTCCTGTACAATGAAGTAGCCAGTCAGCACCTTCTATTCCTGTACAATGATGTAGCCAGTCAGCACCTTCGATTCCTGTACAATAATGTAGCCAATCAGTGCCTTCGATTCCTGTACAATAATGTAGCCAATCGGTGCCTTCGATTCCTGTACAATGAAGTAGCCAGTCAGCACCTTCTATTCCTGTACAATGATGTAGCCAGTCAGCACCTTCGATTCCTGTACAATAATGTAGCCAATCAGTGCCTTCGATTCCTGTACAATGATGTAGCCAGTCGGTGTCTTCGATTCCTGTACAATGAAGTAGCCAGTCAGCACCTTCTATTCCTGTACAATGATGTAGCCAGTCAGCACCTTCTATTCCTGTACAATAATGTAGCCAATCGGTGCCTTCGATTCCTGTACAATGAAGTAGCCAGTCAGCACCTTCTATTCCTGTACAATGATGTAGCCAGTCAGCACCTTCGATTCCTGTACAATAATGTAGCCAGTCAGCACCTTCTATTCCCGTACAATAATGTAGCCAGTCAGCACCTTCTATTCCTGTACAATAATGTAGCCAGTCGGTGTCTTCGATTCCTGTACAATGATGTAGCCAGTCGGTGCCTTCGATTCCTGTACAATGATGTAGCCAGTCAGCGACTTCGGCACCCACTCAAGCAGCCTCGGTTAACATCAATACACAAGGTGCTAACGTACCTCAAACAGCCTCGGCCCACACCAAGACACAAAGGCGCTAACGTAGCGGCCCCCGCTGACACGCTCAAGAAGTGACCAAGCGGCCCCCGCCGACAGTCTCCACACCGGCCCCCGCCGAGGAGAGCTCCGAGCCTCAGTTCGCCTTACTGGACTCGTATCTTGAAGAAGAACCATGAAAACAACACAAACTAACTCATCCGTTCCTTCACTATCAAGCATACATACATACGCGGTATTTACAATATAAAATGACAGCGGATAATATCACCACTCACCCGTCTCACTGAAGTTCATTCGCTCGAGTGTCGCACACTGCTTTCATTCGACAAATATACAGTCAATCAGATCATCCGCTCACACTTGAACACACCTTAGCCACCACGTCACCAACTCATGCTAAAAGTAATCACAACCAGAAACGCAATCACGTGCACACACCATACGGCACATTCGGTTCATAACACACTTTAGTCAGGAACAGGAAGACAACCTTGAGGCACCGTCATCGTGTCAGGAATTGGCATTTCAAAGTGAAGCTCTTCTGTCTCACACGCTGCTGCTCCAAGGATAAACTCAATCAACTTGACGGAGACTTGAGGGTCACGAGACAGCGAAATGCTGCACGTGATGCACACTCTGATGCTCATTGACAGGGTGACCCGACGGAATGACTCATTGCTGGACTGATATAAGACAGGACTTACATATCATCGCATCAGCCAACACGTTAGCTGGTGAAGTAAGAGTTAATAGCTTACTTTACAGACTAGCTCAGCTGTTCGACAACATACTGACTGACTGACTGACGGACTGACTGATTGATTGACGGATTGATTGATGGCTTGCTTGCTTGCTTGA
>JAWQFJ010016545.1:237500-240000 GCA_034096865.1 Theodoxus fluviatilis | reverse complement strand
CTAACGAAATAATCTTTATTATATAACTCGTATCCGTTTAGAACAGGTTATTATAAAGTGGCAGAAACGAGCTCGCTAGCCCGTGGTGAATGAAGGCAAAAGTGGAGACACCTCTTCCTGGCTGACATTTTCACATTACTCTGCGATTGTTTACTATGTAACCCAATGCTGGATGACGCGGGTGATACCACTGACATGTTTGATATTTCTAATGTGCTTGGATATGGGTCTCTTTTTTATAAAAAAAAGAAACTGCAGAGGAAAGTTTCTTAAGATTCTGCATCGTCCACTTCGGTTAAAGACAATCCATGCCTTCGAAAATTTTGTCAAGCCCAACAAGTATTATTGGTACCTCCGACAAGGAGGTTGTGTTTTCCCCTCAGTTTGTACGTTAATTATTCGGCAAAATAACTCAACCAGTCCCCAACGGAGTCTAATGAAATTTAATGCAAGGTCAGAGTTTTCCAAGCTCCTAAGACAAATAAAAGTTGATCAGACAAAGGGATGTTTGCATTCGCAAGGGTCAAGCAATCGTTGTTGCTTTTAGACTGTCAGAGAGTATCCCTTCCCAAGTGATGATTAGTTATTTTCGACCATTTCGCAGCTAGGACTCCTTAACATGCCCATTTATGGATAACGTGGAGGTGACATTTCAACTTCGAATTCGTTTGGAAACAACAAACACGCACACGCCGATACCAAACGCCAAACCATCACTAGATCGAAGTAATTCAGCTCAATTTCGGATTGTGAATTAAATATACTTTAAGAAACTGTATCATCCCAGTCAATGTGAAACTGATCAGTGAGATTGCATATCATCTTCCAATGAAGATGTGTGGACTGTCTCGGGAATCCAACAAGCACGTTGAAGATCAATTTAAACTGAGAGCATCTAGCAGTAGCAACCGTCAGATCATCTCTTCCATGCTGGATCAAGAACTGGTAAATGCCTTCAGAAATCAAAGCAATCTAACTTTACTGAGATATAAAGAGGCTGTGGAGGAAGAGCATTCATAAGATGTGCAAAAGTTCGCAACCTGATCTCAATAATCGATATTCACCTGAATTTTCTTTCGGTACTGACAACTGTGTTGTTCGGAAACGTCAGTGGCCAGCTGAGTAACAGATTGTCTAATATAGATAAATGAATAGCTGGAATCATTTAAGGAACAGAGGGAAACGAGAAAACATTTGGGTCTTATCTTTGACAGTGCCAGTATAACTATGTTTTTTTAAAAATTATATCCCAGATAAAATTACGTGGGCGGAAGCACTGTGATGACGGGCACACTCTGACCGTGAAAAGACAACTTTACTGACGCGCAGATTACAAGATCTTCTTTTCCTCTGCAAAGTAATGCTGTTGGTGTGACTACCATTTCCTTTGCTTCTGTCACTGGCGCGGCGTATCCGAGACAGCGCCCTCCGCCCTGTGACGCCGCATGTCCCCTCGAAATGTCTGTTCATGAAAGGCGTCCTTTCCCAGTTTCGCCCTCGCACACCCAACACCATATGACACATAAAGGATGGCTGGGAGTAGAGGAGAAATTTAAGCACTCTACCGACTCTGCTAGTTCACCTTGGTTACCACTGACAAACCTCAGGTCTCCCACTGTGCGTGTACGTGTCGAATTCTCTCCCTCATGTTCGAAGCGCTATTTCTCTGAAATTACATGATCATACAAAGAGAACAATGTGCGCAATTCCTACGTGCATCTACACTCGTAGGCAGATTAGAAGCTATGTAAAAAGTCGGGACGATTCGAAGTTTCCATTTAAACAAAGCAAAGCAATGACGTGTGGCTGTCTGTTTGTGATGACTAGTCGAGGCCGGCAACTGGCAAGAGATTGTGGTCAACCGCTTTGGGTGGTAAACCCCACATTTAATTGCTGAGCAGTCGATGATACATACTCCCTCTGGGTTACATGACACAGTTGTACGTCAGGCTGTGCATGTGGTATTTTGCCTACCTCGTTTGTCAAGGACGAGTCAGTCCCCATGGAAGAGTAGTTCCAAAAGTTTCACTACAGAGTTCTAGTGTATGAATCGTGCTTATAGCGACTGAATAAGGGGATCTACGGTTTAATTTTGTTTCATGACGCGAAACAAAAAATTCATCGCTGTATAGTAACAGCATTAGAACTTGATCGCAGAAATTGCGACGAATGATAACTCTTTGATCAAGGATGAACACTTTCTACAGGTTTAGTAGTTCCTTTGCGATGGCTAGTGCAGAAACTACTTTCACTCATCACTCTGATGATGCTAAGTAACCGTCTTCGACAGCAACATCGATGTCATGTGCGACGATAATGTCTTCAGTGACAGCGAGAATGATGACAAGAAAACCGTTTAAGACAACGACTAGTAAAACCGAAAACACGTTAACAGCGAAATTTGCTAATGCCCAGAATTGAAAACTTGATGTAGCGATTTTGGTGTAGATTAGAACCCACGAAGTGTTAGTAAAAGGGAAATAATGAGAAAAGAAACAGT
>JAWQFJ010016545.1:212500-232500 GCA_034096865.1 Theodoxus fluviatilis | reverse complement strand
GATGCAGTGAACCAGTGCGACAGGAGGGCGTCTTTGCCTACTTCACAAGAAAGTCTGAAGACAGCCACGACCGCCCAAGCAACCCTGGCAGCCGCCAGAAAGCACCGGCCCGCACACACGCTGTTTCGAGGGCGGAGATTGGCAGTGCCAGTTAGCGGTGTGGCCGCGCCCATCTAGACAACATTGTTGAAGGTACCCCACATATGGTTGAACTTTTGCCCACCTTTAGGATATTAAATTGGAATGTAGATGGTATTCTTACTAAAGTTTTTGATCATGAGTTTTTTCAGCTTCTGCAATCATTCTCATGTATACATTTATGTGAAACTTTCATTGAATACTTAGAGTTGTCTGACCATTTCAGTGAGTTTGTGCCCTACATCTTGCCAGCAAAAAAAAAAACACCCAACAAAACATGTCTACTCGTGGTCGTAGATCTGGTGGTATATTTTGCTTAGTTCACACACGTGTTGAAAAGTACTTTGTTCGGCTAGAGTGTAATACTGATTGTATTGTGTTTAAAGTCAGTGGAACTTTATTTGGTGTTGAGTGAGAAAGATGAATATAGACGGAGGACCACTGAAACGTTAACATCTCATTTTAGCAATGCAGCAACTTTGGAGGCAAATAAAAGCTCGAAGTAGTGGACACAGAACCCTACTGGCGTAACTCCTGTGGCTTGGGTAAAAGATTTTCAGAATATTTTTGTGGCTGCAGTTTCTGTTTCATATTTGAGGAATCTGTTTGGAGGACAGAGGGTAGAGGCTCAGAAAGTTTTGATGTTGACTTGTTAGACGTAGATATTGCAGCCATTGAAATAACTGACGCGGTTCCTTGGCTGATATGATCAAAACTGCGTCTCGTGCCCTTCCGTCGTATCTTTTGAAGCTGTTCAATGGTGTCTTTCAGAGGTCTATGTTCCCTAGTCAATGGAGAAAATTAATAATCGTTCCCCTTCACAAGAAAGGTTTAACCAATGATCCTAACAATTATCGTGGAATCTCATTGATAAGCAACCTTAGCAAAGTCTTCCTTCACACCTTGAAAACAGATTGCAGCAATGGGCAGAAGCATATGACATTATAGGGGAAGAACAAGCGGGCTGTAGAAGAGGTTATTCTACTATTGATAACATTTTGTGTTACACAGTGTGGTACAGACATATCTATTTCGTCATAGAATAATTTATGTTGCATGCACTGCTTTCACCAAGGCGTTTGATACCGTTAATCTCCAGACGCTGTGGAAGGTTTTTGTACAACTTGGAATGACCAGCACGATGGGGAGGATGTTGCAATCAATATATGAACATGTGAAATGTTGTATCAAGTGGGACGGAATTACTTATGACTTCTTTTGCTGTCCCGGAGGCTTGAAACAGGGTTGCAAATAGAGTCCACTTCTTTTTTCCTTGTTGATGACGTCACTACCTTAAGAGATTAAAAAAGGGTAGGTATGGGATGCAATTGGTTTCCAACGGTATATCTCGGGGTGACACTGTCGACAAAGGTTTGTACAAACTCAGTACTAGCTGATTTTGCATTTTAAGGGAGAGTTGCGATCATAAAGACATTACAACTGATACATGTGGCACCTCAATTTCTAAATAAAACTGTAGATGTACATGTTCAGCCTATTATGTTGTATGAATCGGAGATATGGGGAGTCGGCGATTGCAAAATATTAGAAATGTCCATCTGTTATCATTAATACAATACTTAAATGTACGTTTTAGAACTCCCAATGCTCTGGTTTACGGGGTAACAGGAAGATACCCTTTATATATCAATGCGGTACTGAGATCTGTTAAATATTGATTTGAAGTACTCAAAATAGAAAATAATAGGTACCCACCTATTTTGTAGATGTCTCAGTTGAATAATTTGAAAAGCAATAACTGGGCATCCATGATCAAGTGTATCTTCATCAGATATGGATTTTCAGATGTTTGGACATCACAGACAGGGGCCAACGAAAGTGTAATTTGACCAATGCTAAAAGGAGGACTTATTGAAAAATGTACACAGCAGTGGTGGCTTAAGGTAGGTACTAGTCCAAGATATACAGTTTACAAAGAATGTAAGCTTGTTTTTGAAGCAGACATATACTTGTTAGGGCTGGACATAAATCATATTTAGAGACTGCATGATCAGATTTAGAATGGGAAGAAGTGAGCTGTCCAACCATAAGAATAGACCTTATTCACGCGGCGGCCATGTTAGTTTTAAAACGAGGCCGCACACGCTAACGCGGCGACCGCGCTACCTTCACAGTATTGCTGGAGCGGCAATTTGACAAATGTTCCCGACTTTTCTCAAGGTGATGTGGAAAGATGGTCGAACGAAGGCAGAACAATAGCAAGAAGACAAAGTGACAAAGGCTATGAGAAGTGGATTGAAGGGTTTATCGACTACGATGCCATCAAAGGTTGGTACACAGTGACAAGTTCTTTCGCTTAGATTAGAACTGAGTGTTCGCGTTATTTTTGTTTTCTTGGTGTCGCTTTCAAATCTGTTCACAGTACTAGGCTGGCTGGTTTACTTAGATGTGATTTTTTTATGCGTGCTAACTGATAATTATTAGGTTTAGAGCTTGAATTTTCGATGATATTACACAAGTTCTTTTTCGCTTACTACTCGAGTGTTCGAACCAATGAACCGTGATCACGCGCTGACCTCATGACAAGCTGGCCAATGAGAGGCAAGGAACGAAACGGCCGTCTCTTTCCGTGGTTTTCATTGGTTCGAACACTCAAGTAGTAAGCGAAAAAGAACGTGTGTAATATCATCGAAAATTCAAGCTCTAAACCTAATATCAGTTAGCACGCATAAAAAAATCACATCTAAGTAAACCAGCCAGCCTAGTACTGTGAACAGATTTGAAAGCGACACCAAGAAAACAAAAAAAAACCTCGAACACTCAGTTCTAATCTAAGCGAAAGAACTTGTCACTGTGTACCAACCTTTGATGGCATCGTAGTCGATAAACCCTTCAATCCACTTCTCATAGCCTTTGTCACTTTGTCTTCTTTCTATTGTTCTGCCTTCGTTCGACCATCTTTCCACATCATCTTGAGAAAAGTCGGGAACATTTGTCAAATTGCCGCTCCAGCAATACTGTGAAGGTAGCGCGGTCACCGCGTTAGCGTGTGCGGCCTCGTTTTAAAACCAAAATGGCGGGTCGCGTGAATAAGGTCTATAGGTACTGCCAAGATAATGTTAAAACTATGTCCCAACTGTATGGTGAAAGAGGTAGACGAAAGGCACTTTCTCTTACATTGTCTATCATTGTATAATTTACGAATCAGATATCTTGTATTATTTGTCAGAGAAGAAATCAATGACCCATTCGTACAACTCCTCTGTGACAACGATACCAATGTGATAAGAGGTGTCGCCACTTTCCTTTACCATGCGTTAAAGAGAGGAAGAGGGACAACATCTCAAGGCATTTAAAATGTCTTCTTTCTCGAATGAGCAGAGATCGTCACATAAGAGTATCGTAAGTGCTCTCATCGTTTACTGGTCATTGCAAATAATCAGAGGTAGAGCATATAGAGCGATGGTACCTCACTACGAGTACGTTGTAAAACTGTCTTGTACACATGTACATGTACTTGTAATCGGCTGCAGGCCTCGACAATAAACTCTCTCTCTCTCTCTCTCTCTCTCTCTCCCTCTCTCTCTCTCGCTCTCCTCTCTCCTCTCTCTCTCTCTCTCTCTCTCTCTCTCTCTCTCTCTCTCTCTCTCTCTCTCTCTCTCTCTCTCTCTCTCTCTCTCTCTCTCTCTCTCTCCTGGTTACGTGTGCTTCGAAACCGCGCACCGTGTCAGATAACTTGCATAACCTTCCCAATTTGATCATGCGAAGCGGTGATGTGCATGCCAATCCCGGTCC
Source organism: Theodoxus fluviatilis (assembly GCA_034096865.1). NCBI lineage: Eukaryota > Metazoa > Mollusca > Gastropoda > Cycloneritida > Neritidae > Theodoxus > Theodoxus fluviatilis. The sequence goes on along the minus strand of JAWQFJ010016545.1, from coordinate 228,606 downwards.
TCAGACAGAATTCTATAACATCCACAGAAGCTCCGAGTATCATGTGCCCTCCCATCAAACGCAAACGACGCAGAGGATGAATCCTTTTCTGGAAAATCAGTCGCAGATGATAGACACATGTGGAAGGCTAGAGCAATTGGTGAGAGGCATGGAAGAGTCAATGAGTGGAAAACTGAATGCTTTACATCAAGAAATGCTGTTTATAACGAACAGTATGAAACGGCTCTGCCATGAGCAGGGGCATATGTGGTTGTACTGCCAGGAAACGATGCGCCAGTGCCAGGCCAAGTGTCAGTATCTGTCAGACTGGAATATGTACATGCAGAGAGAACAGAGGGAGATGAAAGAGCTGTTAGTGTCTTTAAACGCCGCTTTCTTCAATGACCAGAAAACTGAACCAGGATTTCATGCAAGTTTGAATGGTGTTCAGTTCTTCGGAGTTCTCGAGAATGTGCCTGAATCACGTGAGCAATGTTTACACTGTGTTATTAATCTCCTGAGGGAAGCAATGCCAGATGTTACCTGGACTGACAAGGTTTTAAGTGCAGAGAGGGTAGGAGATAGGCGTTTTGGCAGGCGGCAGAACTCCTCCCGTCCGGTTTTGGTGAAGTTTGCTCAAGAAACCGACAAAATGCTGGTGCTGAAACGAGGGCGAACCCTTCTCAGGCGTATGGGCGTCGGAGTTTCCAGAGCTACATACCAGCAATCAAGGAAAGAAGACAACCACAGCAGACAAGAACAAGAACAACCACTCGCCCCTGAAGCCCCCGCACGACCAGATGTAGACTTCGGCTGGACGAGACGGAGAGGACACAAGCAACGAAGAATGCATCGGCGGGATTTCCGGACTCTGGTGCAAATTAGCTTGGAGGACCCACCCTCTGAGACAACGAAGTTGAGTCAGTTTCCAGGCGGAGACGCCGGTCCGTCTGAAGCAGACGTCGCCACATTTCTACGCGAATGTCGAGAAGAACTGCAGGAAAAGGAAGCCAACGACGGTCACTGCGGCTCTGGTGGTGCCGGAAGCAGTTCACCATCCTTCCATCCCAGGGAAGATAGTCTGCCCTCCGTTGATGGGGCCCAACACGCGCCGCTTGCCACGCCTGCACAAGGTGTGGGCGAGGCGGGCAGTAATGCAACGAAGGAACCTACGCGAATCGTGTCGACGCCGTGTCCCAGGTTGCAGTCAAGAACAGTACAATGCTCTGTGCTTGACTGGCTCCGGTCGACAGGTGCCCACCCTCCGGGAAGCAACACGGGCGCAGAGAGTGTCGTCCTGGACGATTGTGAACGGCCTAGTTGTGCGGAAGATGTGCAGATCAGGGGCGTTGGGGAGTTGGAATTAAGTAATTCAGGTGAATCTGTAGGAGGGGATGACGCAGAGAGTGTCGTCCTGGACGATTGTGAACGGCCTAGTTGTGCGGAAGATGTGCAGATCATGGGCGTTGGGGAGTAGGAATTAAGTAAGTCAGGTGAATCAGTAGGAGGGGATGACGACGTCACGGACACAGAGAGCGGCGAATCGGATGCATCTAGTTCACGAACGGTTCAAAACGGCGTGTGGCAGGGCAGATTGCGCCGCCCGGTGGATAGGCAGCCCCGTCAGGCCGACGACTCATAGATACTATTGACTCGCATCGAGAACCTCCTTATGTGCACCTTTCTTGTCCAGTGGAACCCAAACGCAATCTCAAGTTAGTCAGCTGGAACATTGAAGGTCTGACTGCAAGGCTGGCTGAACCAGGATTTATAGAGTACCTATGTAATTTTGACGTCTGCTGCTTAATTGAAACTTTTACAATGAAAGAATTCGATTTTGATATCAAATTTGACAAGTTTATAGCCTTTCACTTCCCAGCTATCAAACTATCTCGTCAAGGAAGAAGATCAGGAGGAGTGGTTATATTAATTAGAAAGGTACTGGCGCGGTTTGTGTCTCCCGTACCTTGTGATTACGACAACATCCTGATTGTGCGATTTCGTAATTGGATAAATAATGATTTTATTGTAATAAGTGCGTACATACCACCCGCAGATTCTCCATACTATAAAGACAGGCCTGTAAAATGTAACATTCACCTTCTGGAGGATGTCTTTCTGCAAACCCAAGAAAAATTTCCCAGGGCAGCTCTACTCATTTGTGGAGATCTCAATGCAAGGACTGGGTGTTGGAACTTGCATAATGGGAATGAAGATACCTGTATGAGTGAAGGGGAATCTGATGAGATAGGCTGTTACTGCTCGGATTTCACAACAGTGCGGTCATCTCAAGACCAGTCATCCAATCGATTTGGCAAGATGTTAATTAACTTTTGCGAAATCCACCACCTGTGTATACTGAATGGGAGCGTTCAGGATGACAAGGATGGAAAATATACTTGTATATCACAACACGGAGTAAGTGTGGTGGACTACTGTATAATTTCGCCAGAAAATGTTAGTAGCCCAATTACTCTAAAGGTGGCAGAGAGTGTACACTCAAGCCACATGTCCCTCGAAGTTGTCATTGGTCCCCAACAAGTTCACCATAGTCATACACGACCACACAAAGCTACAATATCAAAACTCATCTGGGACAGAGACAAGATGGACAATATCAAACAGTGTCTGAAATACCCTGACTTTCAAGGTCTGGCGCAGGCTCGCTATGCTATAAATGGTAGCCCTGATGCTGCCCTGCAATTATTTGAAAGCACCTTGTTGTCTAGTGCACATTGCATGTATCGGAATGTGACATTGCATCAGCCAGAAACATGCAACTCAGCAAGATGGTATGATATGGAATGTCGAAATGCCAAATGCAAAGCCAGGAGAGCCCTTGCTGAATACAGGAATTCAGGTGCAGCAGTTGATAAGGACTTGTATGCTACAGCTAGGAAATGTTATAAAGAAACAATGAGAGCAAAGAAACGCATATACAATGAATCCGTATGCAATCTACTTATAAACAAAGTGGGAGATCCAAGATCCTTTTGGTCACTGGTACACCGGGCAACACATAGAAGAATGTCTTTGCCTCATATCGGCATTGATGCATGGGCGGAACATTTTAGAAATCTTTTTAAACTGAATGAACTTGTCCCTACCTCGTGCCTTGCAGAGGAAGAAGCTCAATGTATTTTATTCGATGAAGACCTTGATGCTCCGATAACAGAAGGGGAAGTAAAGTGGGCAATCAAAAAGATGAGAGGTGGGAGAGCACCAGGGATTGACGAAATCCCAAGTGACCTGTTGAAGATGGCCGGAAGCCAAGTTTTGCCTTTCCTCACTGAATTCTTCGTTTGCCTATATGAAAGGCAGTACTTCCCTCAGAAATGGAGTCGATCCATTATCATACCCATATTCAAAACTGGTAACAAGCTGGATCCATCGAACTACAGAGGGATTTCTCTGCTTCCTGTTGTGAGCAAATTGTTTTTATCTATTTTAACTGAACGCCTAAAAGCTTGGGCAGAAGATGGAGACAAAATATGTTCCGAACAGGCAGGCTTCCGCTCAGAACACTCCACAGTAGATCATATCTTTACTCTTCATTATGTAGTGGTTAAACATGTCTATGGTTGGGGCAGGGGCAAGCTGTACGCAGCTTTCATCGACTACAAAAAGGCCTTTGACTCAGTGGACAGAACGTGCATATGGAAGGTCTTGGCAAAAATGGATGTGTCATCAAAGTTTCTAAGCATGTTTAAAGCTGTCTACTCTCAGGTACATGCTTGTGTTAGATGGAACTCATCTTATTCTTAGCAGTTTAAATGTCCGGTTGGAGTAAGACAAGGGGCCAGCGAGTCGCCGATTATATTTTCTCTTTATATTTCCTATGCTGCGATGTACGTACGTGAACGTGGACGGCATGGAATACAGCTTATACCAGGTGCACGGGAAATATTTTTACTTTTGTTCGCAGACGATATTGTGCTTCTGTCAACTACTCCCATTGGTTTACAAAACCAGATCGACAATTTGGTGTATATATCAAAAACTCTGGGACTGACTGTTAACATCGATAAAAAAAAGTCACGGTCTTTAGAAGAAGAGGACATTTAGCGAATAATGAAAAATGGGTTTTAGATGAAACACAACTGGAGGTGGTAAATCGCTACAAGTATCTGCGCTACATGTTATCCACCAATCTTTCCATTCCAGTAGCAATAGACAATCATAGAGTCAAAGCAAAGCAAAAGGTCATCCAGTTGCTGAAAACTATGAGAGGCTTGCGTAGCCTGAACACTTTTGTCTTTTTTAAGCTCTTCGATGCTCAGGTAGCTCCGGTGCTTCTGTACGGCGCAGAGATATGGGGACTTTCGAGACCGAATGACACAGAAAAAGAGCACATGTTTGCATGCAAACGGTTTTTAAATCTAGATGTAAGATCACCCAGCACTTTGATATATGGCGAGACGGGTAGGTATCCCCTATTTGCCAATGCAATGGCCAGAGTGATAAAATACTGGCTCAAGCTGGGCAAACTGTGGGTTGATAGACTCCCCAAGCAAGCCATTCATATGTTGTGCAATATCAACTTGCCAACAGAATTAAACTGGGCCAACGCCGTAGAGGAGTGTTTGTCAAGACTAGGCTACAACTTTGTCTGGCTAAATTGGGGATGCTCAGACGAGAAAAGTTTCTTGAGGTCATTCCAACAACGGTTAAATTATTGTTTTAAGCAGGAGAAGAATGTGAAAATCTCTAGCAGCGAGCGATTTGCAGTATACAGAAATTAAAAAAACAAGCATGAAGGCGAATGTTATCTGAACACTTTAAATATAAAGAAATTCAGGGATGTATTTATCAGATTCAGATTAGGAATTAATGATTTGCGGATTAATGGAAGACATTATAGACGTAACGATGACATTTTTTGTCCATTTTGTACTGATAAAATGGAAAACAAGGAACATTTTTACTTGGCGGTCCACAATACAATGTTCTGAGGGAAAAGTATATCGTGAAACACATTGGTTTCCATCGAGCAGGGTACACACACGCCTACTTGATAGATGGACAAGGCGCGGAGAAAACCAGAGAGGTTGCAATGTACATCTATTATGCGCTAGCATTAAGAAACCAAGCAGTGTGTAAGCAATAGGCACAGGGGCATTGTACATAAATTTTCCTTTAATCGGCAGTGGCCAAAATCCGCCAGTTGTAGGTTAGGTAACCATGTGAAAGTTCATTTATGGTAGAAGTGGGTCAAAGAGCTGATTGTACGTTTTACATGTATATTTAAAGTGTGCAGGAGGCAACCTGCCTTTCATCCTTAAGAGGAAGCGATAACTATTTTATATTTGAATGAGTGCCCTTATTATGGAACTAATCATAGTGCACATTGTCTGTGACATATAATTTTAATTGAATTATATTCCTATACATACGCGATGATGATACAGTTCTATGTTTCACCTAGGGATTTATAGCCAACGGCGAATGTTTTAAGATCTGTACATTAAGAACATTTTATTCATGCATGATGAACATTAGAGCATCAAATTGCAGCTATGTACATTTCACTAATTTTCTTTTCTGTACATAAATTGCATAGTACTAAGACTAATTGCATAGTCGTCGGCCGCAATAAAGCAATCAATCTCTCTCTCTCTCCCTCTCCCTCTCTCTCTCTCTCTCTCTCTCTCTCTCTCTGTCAGATTGTGTCCGGCACATTTGATGATGATCTTTCCCATGCAAAGTAGCTTGCCGCACGTCCGCTAAGAAGGACGACACAAACGCCCCCATTTTTTCATAGTACCCAATTATTTCAGCAATAGAGCACGTACACGAAGAAGGAGTAAATGCGCAATGGTCCAACTGGCAGGGCAATCACGGCTTTAAATCGAGCGTGCTCAGCGCAAATTGAAAAGATGGCTCCCAGATGAGAACGCAAGGAAGAGTGCTCAACCATAATCAATACCTGGAATCACAGACTTCATTTAGGAAAAGCGGATTTTGGTCATATTTGCTCGCTGATGATGTGGCTCCGGTGCACATGCTTCAATGGGTGCACAAGCAGTTGCGTGGCAATCCAATTTGAGGTTCATTTGAGCGAGTCCATTGACGACTTTTCACTTTGCGCACATTGCAACAACAATGACAGCTGATTCTGGACACACATCTCGCACGTCGCGTCGAATGAATAAGTCTTGGTTGTCATCCCGACTTGCTGACGTTGATTTCGTGACACAATTTACCTTGACAATTCCTCTCTCTCTCTCTCTCTCTCTCTCTCTCTCTCTCTCTCTCTCTCTCTCTCTCTCTCTCTGTCTGTCTCTGTCTGTCTCTGTCTCTGTCTCTGCCTCTGTCTTTCTCTTACGGACTCTTTGATGAACGTAACATTCGAACATTCCAGTTTGACTTTCTGTAGGATTGTTGTGGACTGTCCTCTTTCATTCGCTTTCTCGCCAATGTTAATCCAACATAAGTAATTGAAGTAGCCGCAACATCCTCCGAGATTATATTACTTGCAGAGAACAATTTGCCTTGGATCATAATGTCGATTTTGAAATTTGAACACCCAGGACAATGACGTCCAATGAAATGAAGACCAGTAGGAAACATAAAGTATTACAACAACTGCATGCAACTATCATTGCAACATCATCATCATCATCATCATCATCATCATCATCATCATCATCATCATCATCATCATCATCATCATCATCATCATCATCATTATCATCATCATCAACATCATCATCATCATCATCATCACTTTTTATAACGCACTGTTTACGAAAAAATCGCTCGTAGCGCCCAGTTAAATATTATACATTTTTTGTCGAAATATGTTTGTCTTCGGTTGTCTGCTGGAGTCACTGCGAGAAGATCAACTTATCCAAAAGTCAGGAAGAGCCGGTCAAGCGAAAAAAAAATCCCTGAGTCCTATCGCCCTCTTATCTGGTGTGCGAGGCCTCAGAACGGACTGTGTTGCAGAGCATTAGAGTACTTTCATGATCCGCCATCTTCCTGAAAGAGTCATGGAAAATTGGCGGGGGATGCATGAACTGGGGATCATGATGAGTTGGTTCTGATTGGAAATAGTTTTCTTCAATCATGTTAGTAAAGAACTGAACGGCACTTACCAAACAGATACAACGTAATAGCAGAACGTTTCGCATTCTTTAGACATAGTCACAACCGTGGATGCAGACTCTTTGTCATTGAAGATTCCATGACCCACACGTGCAAGACAAGGATCTTGGTAAGACTGCCGAGGTGACGGAGATAGGCCTTGACCCTGTCCTTGCGGCGTTGCAATCTCACGAGAGGGCTTCCGTCCGGCCTGATTGCGTCTCAGGCACATCACCACCCTAGGGACTTGGCCGTGGAATTCTGGATCTGGAACCTGGCCTTGTGACGATGTGCCCTCGGCACACCCCGGTCACCGGAAGTACGCCGTCAACACATGTTTCTCTGCCCCTCCACAGCCCTATGGGAAGAAGCCCTCGTCATGTGGTTGAATATTCAGTGAGTGGCCCGAGGGAGAATAAGAGGAAACGTCACGACAGTCACCGGTTTTTCGGCCGATTTTTTTCCCACCCCTTTCAAGAACATATCAGAAACATGTGAAAGAGACACTTTTGGAAGCAACATCCTCTGTTTCAACCGCTCATGATAAGCTGGAAGGAAACGATAAGGTATTGGGTAATGAGAATGACTCCCATTGTGGCAGTGATGGTGATTGTACAGGTGAGGCGTAATGCTGGTGATGGTAGTGGTCGTGGTGATTGTAAATACGATGGCGTCTGGGGCTGCAATAGTTTTTGTTTCCGATTATGGCAGTAATAGTTGTATTTACACTGGGGGAAAAGGCTGCATCCAATGACATCATAACGATTACCCCAATAGTTGTCAGTAGGAGTGAGGTTTCTGGCTATCCTGAAAACACACACAGCAAATGGAAAATTAGGTAACATTGCAGAACCCATCGATGTATTCCTCTTAACCTGCTGAAATATTGAACAAAAAAGAAGTTTGAATTCCCACGGATGTCAAACACAGAGCAATTTCACGCGAGCTTTGACTAAAATACTTCTAAAAGTACAATCCGAGTTTGGAGGCAGACACTGTAGACGTAATAAATAATTCTGGCTTGAGAATTAAAAAGTACAAAATCATGTCAACACGCCAGTTGCCTGACAGTATTGGTCGAATTTTGTTTTCGAGGGAGAATTTGAATTCGGTAATGTCAAATGCTGACATGATCTGAATAAACGGGCGTTCTTAACTTAGTCTTGACTTACCAGAGAATTGTGGTACCCGTAACCTACCCCTTATGTATTAGACTGAATTTATATTCCACACATTTTCGTGTGTTCGCCATTCGCACAAGCTTAACAAATTGTTGTTCAAAATGTTTCTTTGCTTCTTTCTTTTTTACGAATGCACATTTTCTTTCTGTCTTTATTTCTCTCTTTCTCTCTTTTTCCTTTTTTCTCTTTCGTTCTCTCTTTCTCTCTTTCTTGTCTTGGTACTGCTCCACCCACATAAAAATTGATCTGGGCATAACGCAGGAAGCGTCACGTGACTGCTACGTCATACCTTGGGTTTGACGTCACCGGAACACGCTCCTTTCTTGCACGGATCTGCGCCATACCATGTCTGACAGATCCTTCCTGGGGGGCGACCACCAGATGGCGTGAAACACGGAGGCTCTGATATGGAGAACGGTTACGAAAATGGCGTCACTTCACTCTGTCCGCACTTCAGCTATTACAAACCGCGGCCGTAATTAGTTTTCGCTGGTCATCAGGCAGATGTCGAGCACCACATATGACGTAGGTTTATGATTTGATTAACACAACTGAAATCCCCTCAGAAGGCAAGGCAGTTTTTAAAGACTAGAATAAAAGTCACGATAATCATTACATTCCTTACATCTGTCCCAATACGAAAGGTCCAATGTAGTAAAGTTTACGTCGCTTACAAGACTGCGCTTATTGACATTTATCGCATCACGTTGCAAAAAAGCGTTTTACATTGGCTTGTTTATACAGAATAAATGCACCCACTGTTTATTGTTGTGGTTGAATGATTCAAACGTGATAGACTAGGATAAATTCTCGAAAAGAGGCCTAAATAAAAAGAGGTAGGCATCTGTGGGTAATTAATGGCAACAGGTTGATTCTTATGGATTTGGGTGTGCTGAATTCATTTCTGCCTGTTGCCAAAGTCAAAAATGCCTATATTCGTTACTATTCAACGGTTTCCAAGATGGCCGCCATGATATCAAGAGACTACTAATTCTCAAAAAATGCTTATATCTTTGGTGTTTTTAGAGATACAGTGTTAATTTTTGGCTAGTTGGTAGATGACCGATAGGCAATGGTTGCCTTGTCAGAGTATTTGACATTGACCTTAAGTCAAGGTCACATAAGACTTGACAATATTGACTTGTACTGTTTTGTCATGTGTGCATTTTAAGTTGTCTTTTGGCAGTAAACTACTGCGAACTAATCACTAAAAATAAGTGATATTACCCAGTAGGTATTCAGCATTAAAATGAATATACATTGATCATCATTCTGACAAGGTCAAGGTCATTTTGACCCCATATTTTAGATGTGTTTAAACTTGGACGCCATCAAGATTTGCAGTGGCTCATCTGTTGTACACACTGGACATCTGATTCAACAATTAGATTTCAGCAGGGGTTCAGATCAATGGTGCACAATCAACTAGGTCAAAGGTCAAGGTCAAAGTCAAAGTCAAAGGTCACTATTTGGACCATTTATTCTCAAAAACGGGGCCTAAAATAGAGATAGGCCAAAGGGTCACGGTCAGTTCACCACTCGTTAAGACACTCCTTGTGCATTTCCCGGCATTTGCACGCTGCTGTGCATGGTAGCTTCGCCTTTCTGCATCTGCACCTTCCACTGCTGCACTGCTTCTGGCAGGTGCAGAAGATGATGTCTAGGCACGCGTCTGGAACAGACGGAAGGGTTTTCAGGACGGGGAGGAAGACGCCATCCTTCAGTTGCCAGCCCATGCTTTCAATCGGCGGCAGGTTCGGCTTCTTCTCATGAGCTTGTTGTCAGACTGAGGCCTGATAATGAGCTCTCTTGATGTGGAAGCTCAGAGCATCACTGGATGGGGGCAGATTTTCTGGGGCGGTGGCTTTCCGGAACCTGATGGTTCTGGCACCATCTGCAGTCTCACAGTTTGAGATGTACAGCATGCAAACGAACTGCTCTGCTTCTTTTGACGTGTCGTCTGTCAGCTGCTCTTTCCCCAAATTTGCCAGCAGCTGATAATGTTGCTGAAACACTTTCCACCCAGATACCTTGCCTTGGCCAGACAGGAAAGATGTGGAATCCGAGCCAGTGATGGCGTGGAATCCTATCAAGTTCTGGAGCTTTGCCTTCTCCATGTCAGGTCTCTTGGCAATATTGTGAACTGGGATGTACTGTCTACGCTTTGCTGTGCCAGTTTTCATCCACACTTTCTTGCACTTCATTTTGTCAAAATGTGCAAGAATCAATACAGCTACATCTGTGTCTTGTGAAGAAGCAACCAGGCTGGTTGCATCGCTGTTCACACAATGCAGAACAACACGTGTATCACCCTCTTCGTGACTGGCCTTTAGCGGAGTCGTGTCCACGTCTGGTTTGGATGACTCAACTTGAGTTGGATCACTGAAACCACCGGAAACCACAACAGTTTTGTCATCTGGATGAGTTGCCGAGACAGAAAGTTGGCCAGATCAGCTTTGTTCTCAGGGTGAGACATGAAGTTGTCCCATTTGGCTGGCAGGGGTGTGTCCTTAGACTCTATCAGTTTCCTGATGGGCTGAGCTCCTTTGCTCCGCTTCTTTCTTGTTCCACCTTTGATTGACAGCTGATCATACCGATCAAAGACGATGTCGATGCGTTTAAAGGCATGTCCTTGGGCAAGGAGAGACTTGACGAATGTGTCAGCAAGATCACCAAATGTAGCTGCACCTTGTGGCTTTCCAAGTGCACAAACATGTGCTTGCCCATCAACGACAAGTGTTGTCTTGTCTCCAAGCTCATGTGCTTCAATGCCTGGAGGACAGTTTACACCACTTGTGAGGATATTAAGCAAGCTTGCTTTTGATCCTGACCTTAAACTGCCATCAGTTTCAGCAAGTGAAGGGGGTACTGGCATCAGCTCATGCTTCATGATCACAGAAAGATCAACACTGCGCCCTGCTTCATAGGCCGTGATCAACCGCTGAAGAATCTTTCTGTCAGCTTTGACCGTCTTTTGTTTCCCACTCTTTGCATCCTTCTGCTTCACCTCGTACAGACTGGCAAATGTCAGAGGCTTGTTCTTCGGCAGAGCATCGCGGAATTTCACTTTCCTCTCTTCACAGGGCACAAGTCTCTCCCGAACAAATGTTTTCACCTGTTCTTGTCCTTTTTCACGTGCTGTCAACAGGTTTTCTTCGATGTTCTTGTTTGTAAGATCCTTCGATGCAATGTTCTGCAGATCTTCAGGCACATCCAGAGAAAAAACCTTGAAGCGTTTAAGGTTGTCAAACAACTTTTCTTCATCAGTTTTGTCTTGTCTTTTTCTGGCCTTGTTGCATTCGTTGTGAATGCTCTTCTCGTCAACCTCTGCTCCAAAGACTGCTCTTGTTTCTCCTGCAATGTGAGATCGGAGATTGAACGAGAGGGCCCAACGGTTCAGAGCAGACGGTGTCTTTGTGATGCCCACAATCCCTCCACATGACTTCCAATCCCGTTCAGCCATTCTTGACTTTGATCTGGGTCCACCTGGTTGAATTTGCTCTGGCTCCTCTTCACAACAAAGTGCCCAGCTTCAAATTCCTTCTTCACTTCTTCGGGGAGCTGATTCATTTCACTGACGTAGACTGTGCCCCATCGAGCATAGTTGGTATGATCATATCTCATGAAGTAGGGGAGCATTGCCGTGAAAGCTTGAAGATGCAGATTCCAGTCGCCATCTCTACTGGCGCGTGTGAACTGGAGGAGAATTTCTACCATCTTCAGGTACTCCCACCAGAACTGGAAGTTTGGATTGGCCCGCGAAGCAGCAAACGAGTCCACAAGGTCTGTGAAGCGTTTGTTGGCAAGAAGATGTACAAGTGCTGCTGGGTCATCACGAACCATCTCGTCTTCAATCTCTTGTGCGAGCTCATCATCACTGCCGTGGACGTACTGCAGCAACTGTGGTAGGAGTATTCTCCACAAGGCTTGCCAGGTGAACTTATGAGTTCGCATCCCTCTGACATAGGACTTGCCTGCCAGCACCTGTTCAGCTGTTTTCGGGCCAAGGACATTGCTCTCGACCCACAGATCCAGAAGACCAGAGCACTCCATGTGACGCCCGATGGCTTTGAGGAAGTTGAGGGACGTATGGAGACCACCGAGCCTCACTACCAGCAGATTCTGATATTCAGCTTTAGCCCATTTGAGCTCCATGATCTTGCAGTACAGCGCCTCGTCAACCGTCAGCACAACATACTGTTGCCCAAGTTGGTTAGCAACATGTTTGCATCTCAGGATTACAGTGTTCAGTGTGTCCAGTTCATGTGCAGGTGCCTGAATAATAGGCATAAAGCCGATGCTGGTTACTTCTGGGTTCTGTTCACTTGTTTCCTGGTTGAATCCAGTCCATGTCAACTCACAGTCCTTTGCGTTGGTCCGCTTGAGGATGAAAGCCATGTCCTTTGCACCTGCTGTGGTGGCAGCCTCACTATTGCTGGTTGGTTCAAACCACTCCAACTTCACGTCAGCATTACAGTTTGGCTGTCTCTGTCCCTCAGTGACCCCAGCTTCCCTGATTTCATTCATAGCTTCAGGCACTTTCAAGGACGCATTTTTTGAAGGTTGAATGGTTTTCATCCCCATATCAGCGTCCGGGCCTCTTTGCCAGGCAGCCACTTGCGTAGCATGGAAGGTTTCCTTGCCATCAAACCGAAAATCTGCAATGTCTATATTGTCACACGTGAAGTGAGTGAATCTTCCAGGGACAAAGTTCGGTGGAACCACTGCTCCAGTCTTGTGGTCCATGGCCTGAAGTGTGTTTTCTGCCAAGGCAGTGTCAACCTGTTTCACAGCGTGGTAACTGGCTACATGACCAGCATTATGGAACAGGTTCAGCAAATCTCTGGAGCGAGTGGCCTGGTGTAGGGTGCTTGCTAGACCCAGGTGTTTAGGGGTTAGGTGTGTCCCACCAGTAACGTTGTACACCAGATCTTGAGCGATACTCAGAATCCTTGTCTGAGATTTCCATTCCTTGGTTATTCCTTCAGCTTCTGACTCTGGGTTATCCTCAGTCTCACCCAGCAGTAATTCCTGACCACCAAATATCAGCCGTAGAAACATGAAGACACTTTCAGGAACACAAGCAATGGCTTCGTCTTCACTGACAACGAAACCTTCGTATTTTGGGTGAGCCAAAATGTCAGACCGTAGTCTCAGCGCCACATGTACCAGTTCTAAAAAATCATTAGCTTGGTGTCTGTACATTTGAGAAGGCTCAGTGTCTCTCTTCAATAGTTTGGAAATTGGGACGTTTTCAAACTTCACAGGAACAAGCACCGTTTTTCTTTCAGGGAGAGTGATGTACTCATAACTGTTCTTGATTCTTTCCTGTAGTTTGATCTTGAAAGTTGTCCGCCTGCTGACATAAGAAGCAGGTATTTCAGTGCCTGCTATCCGAGCTAACTCGCAGTATCGCTCCCATACTTCTGACAAATCAAGTACTTTCGCCTTTTTGGCTGCTCCTTCGAGTTCAGAAGCCAATCACTCCATGGGAACGTCAGTCTCCTCTGCTTCTGTGTGTTTTTTTGCTCTCGAAGTGTTCCTTTGAAATGCCATGTAACACAAGTGGTGATACTTTCCTTCAGCTGCGATAAGGTCACTAACTCCAGCAAACCGAATGTGTGTCATCTGATCATATTTTGCTGCTTCCAAGATTTTTTTCGCTCACTTGAAATGTTGTGACACTGAAAAGTCTATCATTGTTTGTTGTAGTTTGGCAGAACATACATTGGTCCCATCTTATAGACTTTGTTGAGCTTCTGAGCACTGGCGGCTTTACTGGCACATGATCATCATCATCACCATCATCATCATCATCATGGCTTGATTCTCTGGGCAGAGAAGTTGACGCCTGCAGTCTTGATATTTTTGTCTTGCTGGTGAAAGTAGCAAAACATGTCCTGTGCCATTGAACAAGCTGACGGTCTTCAGATGATAATACCTTCAACAGGTCGTCAATCAATGATCTATGCTTATTATCGTTTAGCTTTGTTCTGGCCGACGATGCTTCTTGGACGGAACAAACCCCTATGTCTGTACTTGCACTCAATCTTTCTTTCCTTTTTTCTTGGCAAAATACACACTCGTTTAGATCTAGCGATCTTTTCCTTTTGAGATTGTATGCTGGCTCCATGTCTGGGACATTTGTGCATATCACCTGAAAAATGTAGCCAGGTTTGACTTAGATCTCAATCATATTTTGTTATTTCTAAAATCATAAAATGTCCTCCAAATGCTCACAAATCTAAAGAATAACTATAATAGTAAACATCTATGAGAATATAAGCAGTGGTGACATTTACTGCTGATAGTTTACAACAGGAGCGCGAAAGATCTATTGTTCGTCTTTAGATCTAAACTAGCACTAACCTATGGTGCATTTGAATCTAAACTTTGCAAGCTGCTTGGATAAATTATAATTACTGAGCTAACATTTATTACTTTTACATCACAAAACAGCAACAACTTACCTTGATGGCATTATATCAGTCAGATTCCAAGCAGGTCAAGTGCGCGGCTTCCATCTTGGCTGATGAGGTGGGAGAAGGGGAGTAACTCTCAACATAAACGAGATTAATGGGGATCAGTAGCTGACACAACTAAAGGTTTATGAAAATGTAGAGCCAAACCAGCTGTATGTACTGAAATGTTCAGTTATTATTGGAAACATGCAATGTAGTACCACTACTATTCCGTGCCAACGTTACGCCCCCTCTTTTTAAATTTTTTTTAACCTTTCTTGTGGTTTACCTGGCTCACTAGAACATCACTAGTAATCAAATATCAACCAGCAGAGATGATTAAAAAGCATAACTTATGTTTAGATCAAAGGTCAAAGGCACTCTAATATTCCTATCGTATTTTCTGTGTGCATGAACTTTAGCACTCACCAGTGACCTTGACCTTTGACCAAGGTCACCAGAAATACTTGAACAACTTTCTTGCATCAAGGTTTAATAAACTGCCAAATATTGTAACTGTAGCTCAAAGGAGACAAGAGAAAAAAATATTTGTAAGAAAAACATGTTTTTTTCTTGTCGGTGTCGGCCATCTTGGAAACCGTTGAATAGTAACGAACATAGGCATTTTTGACTTTGGCAACAGGCAGAAATGGATTCAGCACACCCAAATCTATAAGAAACAACCTGTTGCCATTAATTACCCACAAATGCCCGAGGGTGTTAGATTTTCTGAAATCTGTCCTAGTCTATGAGAACATATACTTTTTTCAATGCATAATGCCAAAGTAAACTAGCATGTCCCTCCAGGTTTACTGGAGGTCCTCACAGCTTTATGTGTGTGTGTGTGTGTGTGTGCGTGTGTGTGTGTGTGTGTGTGTGTGCGTGTGTGTGTGTGTGTCTGTCTGTGTGTCTGTCAGTCCCGACTTATCGGCTGATATCTCAAAAACTACTACACGGATTTCCTTGACATTTTGCACACTTGCTGGAAGTTAGTTCCGATCGAACGTATCAAATTGTCAAAATCGAGGTTTGAAAAGAAAGCTACTTTTCTAGGTCGTAAACTCGAAAACACCTCCCTAAAATGTCAGTTGACGGAATGGCGATATTTCGCCTTTTCCTTCACTCTCGTCGCCAACAGCGCTTCTCCCACGCTGTACAAGCGCTCACCAATTACATAAATAGTTTTCGTGATCTTCCCCAGAAAAAAATCGCATTTGCTTTAAAAAATACCGTTTTACAGTCAAAAGTGTCCACCCGCGCGGCCGCTCCGACTCTTCGAACAGCCACTCCATCTGAGCGCAACTATAGTCACTACCAAGTTCTGTTCGCGTGGCCTAATGGCAGTGACTCGATATTTAACTTGGCAGAAATAGACCTTGAGTATCCAAAAATGTACAAG
>JAWQFJ010016545.1:192500-205000 GCA_034096865.1 Theodoxus fluviatilis | reverse complement strand
ATGTAAAAGCAAACAAGTTCAATACTTCTCGTTTCAGTTAATACGAGTTACCTCTTTCACGTTTCGTTTATATCTGGATGGTTGCGATCGTCACATGTTCCACTGCATGTTTACAGTGAAAACGAGTATGTCTACGAAAAGCAGAGGCATAAACCTAGACATTTCCTCTGATTTTCGAAAACGCACATTTTACTAGCACTGAACTTTATTACCATTGTTGCAAAGAAGCAGAAACTTTCCTTTATTTCTGTTAGATGCTACAAAATGTCAGTACACGCAGAGCATCTACTGTTAGCCAAGAGAGCAGATGCTACAAAATGTCAGTACACGCAGAGCATCTACTGTTAGCCAAGAGAGCAGATGCTACAAAATGTCAGTACACGCAGAGCATCTACTGTTAGCCAAGAGAGCAGATGCTACAAAATGTCAGTACACGCAGAGCATCTACTGTTAGCCAAGAGAGCAGATGCTACAAAATGTCAGTACACGCAGAGCATCTACTGTTAGCCAAGAGAGCAGATGCTACAAAATGTCAGTACACGCAGAGCATCTACTGTTAGCCAAGAGAGCAGATGCTACAAAATGTCAGTACACGCAGAGCATCTACTGTTAGCCAAGAGAGCAGATGCTACAAAATGTCAGTACACGCAGAGCATCTACTGTTAGCCAAGAGAGCAGATGCTACAAAATGTCAGTACACGCAGAGCATCTACTGTTAGCCAAGAGAGCAGATGCTACAAAATGTCAGTACACGCAGAGCATCTATTGTTAGCCAAGAGAGCAGATGCTACAAAATGTCAGTACACGCAGAGCATCTACTGTTAGCCAAGAGAGCAGATGCTACAAAATGTCAGTACACGCAGAGCATCTACTGTTAGCCAAGAGAGCAGATGCTACAAAATGTCAGTACACGCAGAGCATCTACTGTTAGCCAAGAGAGCAGATGCTACAAAATGTCAGTACACGCAGAGCATCTACTGTTAGCCAAGAGAGCAGGAAACTAAAAGTAGACATACGGCACACCAGTATGCAAGACACAGCTGTTGCTGACCTGTATAAACAAAAGTTATGAGGCCAAATACAAATTCTGATTCATCATCCCTACACATTACTCTCCCCTCTTTTGGTAAGTCATGTATCATCGCAAAGACAAAGCTGCTGTCCACGGATAGTCCATGACAGATACTTGTGGATGTGACGGGGACACTGCTTCTGAGGTGAATAATCCAGGAAGATGATGCGTCTTTCAATTAACGCACCGAAAAATTAAATTAAACCTTGTATTAATAAGGCACAGAAACAAGTGGTTGTTGAGATCCGTGGCGTTTTAACATGGCAATCTCTTTGGGGCAATAATCTTGAAGCAATTGGATGGTATTATTAAATCAGGAAATTTAATATCCAATAGAATTTAAGGAGATGAAGAAATAATGACCTAAAAATGAATCGGAAAGCGACTGCCTCTGTCACTGCATGTCACCGCGACTCCACGGAACAGATCTTATTTCTCTGTTCGAAGATTAAGACCTCATAGGGAGAAGATATCTCCAATGAATGAAAATGCATATCGAACATCAATCAAACGAACTGCTGGGAGGGTCATGGAATGGCGTGCGTGTCACGGAAAGCCCACTGTTGACACTCTGCCAAAGAACATCTGCCTGAAGGACTTGGTCAAGAAAAGGAGAACTTCTTTCTCAAGCGGGGGGGCACTTTGCCCTGGAAGAAAAAGCTCTCCAGTATCAATTTTGGTTCTTTGCATTCGATCTCCTTCTTGGCGGGAGGTTTAGGGGGAATTATCTGAGGCGCTGTTGTGAATCTCCGGTTGCACAGATGCTGTCGCCTGAGTAAGCACGAGCGTGGGTGTCAAGACGTTTGAAGATGTATTGCAGGAGGAGAAATTACAAACAGAATGCTGAGACTAAGATTTGTTTATGTTCGTCTGATTGAAGCCTTCTCTCAAGTGTGACTTTTAACTATAAGTGTTCCATGATTTGATGCCTTTTTCTTTCTCAAACACTTATTATTATTCCTAAATAAGTACAATGCAACTATGGTCTATGAGCTTCCGTTCAGATAGCGTAAGCTCAAATCCATAGCATTTCCCTAAAATATATCAGCTGAAAAGTCTATGGGCGTGATGACTTCTACAGTCAACAACATGACATAAATAATTTTGTAGCAATATAGATACAAGTTCTTTCGAGACATGCGCCAGGAACTGAGTTGCACCTATACATTTTATCAAGAGAAGTGTATTTTTAAAAGCCAGTCCTGACGAGGACACTTTACAGCTACATACACGTAAACTGATGTGCTATTCTCAGATCTTAGGAAAATCCAGTTGCGAAGATCGCCCGAACCATCACATTTTACTTCAAGCAAAGTTTGCTTCAAGGCTGTGGAATGAAATCGCCCCAAGTTTGACAGAGCTGCTGCTGGTGCTGCTCAGAAGCCGCTTCCTCTTCCTCTTCCGCAACCACCACTTTGTCGTTTTGCTGCTACCTCTGCCGCTCTTATTCCTACTACTACCGCCACCACCACCCCACCCTCCTCCTGCTGCACCTCCTGCTGCTGCTTCTCCTCCACCTCCTTCTCCCACAGCTTATACTACTACTACTACTACTACTACTACTACTACTACTACTACTACTGCTTCTACTACTACTGCTACTGTTGCTTCCACTACTACCACCACCACCACAACTACTACCACCATCACCGCCACTACTACTACCACCACCACTACTACCACCACCGCCACCACCACCACCACCACCACCACCACCACCACCACCACCACCACTACCACCACCACCACCACCACCACCACCACCACTACTACTACTACTACTACTACTACAACCACCACCACCACCATCACAACTACCGCCACTAATAAAACTATTACTATCACTACCACTGTCACTACTACTACTACTACTACTACTACTACTACTACTACTACTACTACTACTACTACTACTACCACTGTCACTACTACTCCTACTACTACTACTACTACTACTACTACTACTGTCATTACCATCACCACCACTACTACTACTACTGTTGCTGCTGCTGCTGCTGCTGATGCTGGTGCTGCTACAACTACTACTAGGTAGAGGCTGCAAAAGTTGGATTAAAACGACAAACCTCCTGTTATATTCAAATGCAAAGAACTGTTACAGTGTAGAGAAACAAATGCAAGTTGTAAGTAAATATTTTTAATTGATTTTCGATTCATGATGATTCAAAGCTGTACGCTACTGTAAATACGAGAAAATTTGAAAAAAATGTGTCACTTTTACCCTCACAGAAATAATATTATTCTTTGACTGACAGTTTTGATGTTTGCAGGGTGGCTTTACAACACCCATGAGTAGCGAAGTCTGCTTTTACGAACGCCAGATCTCTTTTATGTATGAAGAATACACTGGCAGTTTGCGGAAAAACACTAGATGTTACGGGGATTTCAATAAACTTAGATAAAAACTGTCCCGGGTAAATACAAGATTTTTAATCAATCAATATAAATCATAACTTCCCATAATCAGAGGTGGAAAAGAAAAGAAAATTAAATAAAAGTGGAATGTTCATAGATAATTATAAACAAGAAAAATTACTGTCAACCTGCTCACATAAAACTAATGAAACTTAGGTCAGCCCTTCACATTAACGAACTACTTCGACCAACCTTCCATCTCTTTCTGTGTCTCTCTCCGTCTGTTCTCTCCCTCACTCAGTAGGCACGTCTGCCAAGCCGACTGTCCGTTTCTCTCTTCTGTGCTTCTCTCTTCTGTTCGTCTGCTTCTCTCTTCTGTTCGTCTGCTTCTCTCTTCCGTTCAGCTGCTTCTCTCTCTCTCTCTCTCTCTCTCTCTCTCTCTCTCTCTCTCTCCCTCTCTCTCTCCGCTCTGTTCTCTGTTGTGTGGGGACCGATCTCTCTTCTCTGTCTTCTTGTGCTCTCTTATATCTCTATCTTCTCACAACCAACTCACGATCATTTCTACTCACCACAACTCATACCTCAGAGCAAACACCGCTCATTACCCTGGGGCAGAACTCAACTCCCACTCACCCTCCACTTCAATCTTTTACAGTCTTTGGACTACTAACTTCACCCTCAACGCACCGGCAAAAACCAAGTCTCTCTCAGGTGAAATATTTCCTAAAACCTATTTCCCCATTACACTAGGTAAAGTTATTCATATTTGAACGAAATGGTGACTTTAGCCAATTCTGAACGGAAAGATGAAACGTGGAAATGTCATTCGTTCATATACTCGTACATACAACATGCCTGTGCTGTTTCCTTTATCCAGTTGATTCCTCAGCATAGTATCTGAGAAACTTGTCATCAAAAAAGAAAATTGTCTAATTTGACCTGTGTAGACCTTTTCCAGCTGTACACGTGCACAAAACTATACAACTTCAGGACCAGTAATTGGATCGACTTCAAATTTATACACAAAACAGTGTACACATTCTGCTTTGTGGTTTCATGAAACTTAGCAATATCATTGGTAAGTTCAGTCTGTTTCATGCATTGGAGACCGATGTTTTCTTCAACGTGGCCTCGTGCACGCAAATTTCTGTCGGTATGGTTCCGAAGTATTATATCGCTGTCAGGTTTGCTGATTCTATCCAAATCTGGTTCTGACCCTTTTACAAGACCATGTTGTCCTCCAGGAGTAATATGGAGTGTGTGGCGTATGTCATGGGCTGGAGTGAACTAGAAACAAAATCGGATTACGGCAACAGCATTCTAGAGTGGCTTTTGTCTGCAATGGCGCATCATTCTCGTGATTCAGTGGGGGTTATCACTGGAAACTCGATTCTACAGATGATGACTGTGTTGTTCCAACAAAAGAGTGAAAGCAACATGGGATTAAAAGATGTTATATACAAGCACTAGTTTTTTAAGACATGGAGGCAGATCGCAGGAGTCTAGTGTCGCTCGCTACTATCCAGCACTGTATTGCTGAGGTTAGAGAATACATTGTCTTGTGTTTTCAGTGCTAATCTCTGCTCTCTGATTATGTTTTCTACAGCGTTGGACACATGCTCATATGTCTGAAACGACGCCGTGAACAGCCTAAATAATAAATCGGAGTAATTTTTCCTTGAGTACCACAAGAGGGACAAGGTGAGCGATGAAAACTTAACACTCACTATAAATGTAAAATGCAAAGATGATAGGTTCTCGATATCGACCATCGCCATCTACTGTACACTGAGCTCTTGGTAGAAGGCATACATACATTTGACTTTAACCATTGCCTTCTACTGCACACTGAGGTCCTGGTAGAGAGCATTTACTTGGCATCAACCATCGCCATCTATTCCACACTGAGGTCATGGGTGGGAGCATTTACTTGACATCAACCATCACAGTACACAGTACACACAGTACACAGTAATTTATTGCGCCAAGTGACATCATTTAAAAAACGAGCACGAGGAAAACTAAGTGATGAAGGCTAAAAGAAACAAAACAAAAAGCCAAACACACGCATCGCTTACACACCCTAACACGCCGTTTATGCAAAAAAACAAAAAACATGAACATTTCCCGATGTACCTCACTCACGACACACACGCAGCTGCACACAGACAAGAGATAAGACTGCACCTGAAACCAAAAGGGTTAACTGGTAAATGGGGCAATATCCATCGCCATCTATTCCACACTGAGGTCTTGGGAGGGAGCATTTACTTGACTTCAACCATCGCCATCTACTGCACACTGAGCTCTTGGTAAAGGGCTTATACTTGACTTCAACCATTGCCATCTACTGCACACTGAGGTCTTGGGAGAGAGCATTTACTTGACTTCGACCACTCGGTTCCTTTCTGACACATGTTGAAGGGGGATTTGATGGAGTGTTGTCGGTAACATGTAGTTAGCTGTTGATGCTGTTCTCCCTCCAGAACTTGAGTTAGAGTGTTCACCAGGGTTTGGATTGACTCACACCCTTTCAGCAAGGGCAAATTTTGGTTCAGCACTAACTGTTGATATCGGATTGCTGCCTTTGGGGCTTCTGCCTTGCTCTGAGTGAAATTAGCATGTTCTTTGCAGTTCTCAAATGTCGCTCGGTGTTCTGCAAGCTTTCATACGCGGCCTACGTTTTCCCACAATTTTCTAAATCATCTTAACCTTTTCCTCAGCTGCCTCTCTAATGTAGTTTAACAGTCAATGATTCTGTCTTTTATAATTCATTATCATGATCATATGCTTCAATACACCAATTCTTCATTCATTAATGATATTTTTAAAAATCTTTTCTGCTCATAGCTGCAAACAAATCGCAAATATTTCATGATTTGATCCAAAAATGGTCCTTGAAAACTTGATATAGCGAACAGTATCATCTTTAGTTGCACATTTTTTACTTTCCTTTATCATATTCTAACTAAAGTCCTAAAATGCCGATCTATATTTTTATAAATTGAAAATGAACTTTAAAAAACGTGTCAGTTTTTAAAAAGTTAAATATTGCCAGAAACCCTGAAGAATCAGCTATCAAATGTTATATAATCTTTATTCATTCAATGGTCTGCAAGGACGCTTTAGATAATTTTCTCCAACGAGGCAAAATGTCGTTGCCACTGAGATCGTTATTTTCCTATTTTCCAACATCTTCACCGAGGCAATACACACATTGTTTTACACTTGCGCAAAGAAAAATATGCACTGAGTAAATGAAGAAACGTTTGCTCTTTTAGTACATCTACGCGTGTATGAGAGAACACTTTCTGGAAGCAATGGCGTGTTTGAGAGGTTGAAAGACAGTTGACGGTGTTCGTTTTCGTCCACTTGAGTGATGGAAGCCGTAACCTACTGCGTGTACTACTACTGATACTACTAGTTTACATTACAACAACTACTACTACTGTTAGTGCTGCTGCTGCTGCTGCTGCTGCTGCCGCTACTACTACTACTACTACTACTACTACTACTACTACTACTACTACTACTACTACTACTACTACTACTATTACTACTACTACTACGGTTGCTGCTGCTGCTGCTGCTGCAACTGCTACTGCTGCTGCTGCTACTACCACTACACCACTACTAATACTACTACCACTACAACAACTACTACAACAACTACTACTACTACTACTACTTGTACTACTACTACTACTACTACTACTACTACTACTACTACTACTACTACTATTAAAACCACCACCAATACTACTATCACCACTACTACTACTACTACTACTACTACTACTACTACTACTACTACTACTGCTGCTGCTGCTACTACTACTACTACTACTACTAGTATTGCTACCAGTACTACTATTGCCACTACTACTACTACAACTACGACCACTATAACTATTCTTACCACTACCACCACCACTATTACTACACTACTACTACTACTACTACTACTACTACTACTACTTACCACTACCACTTCTACAACAAAACTACTACTACTGCTACTACTACTACTACCATCTCAACAACGAAAATGACAACTACTACTATTTCTACTACTACTACTACTATTACTACCACTACTACTACTACTACTACTACTGCTACTTCTACTACTACTACTACCACTACTACTACTACTACTACTGCTGTTGCTGCTGCTGCTACTACTACTACTACTACTACTACTACCACTACTAATACTACTACCACCACTACTACTACTACTACTACTACTACTACTACTACTACTACTACTAAAACTACTACTACTACTACTACTACTACTACTACTACTACTATTACTACCACCACCACCACTACCATGACCACCACCACCACCGCCCCCGCCGCCATCACCACCACCACCACTACCGCCCCCGCCGCCGCCACCACAACCACCACCGCCGCCGCCACCACAACCACCGCCACCCATTTCCCACAATCAACGGAAGCACGTGTGGGTATGGCTTCAGCTGCCCTCGACACCTTCCTGGGTCACGTTCTGTAGGGAAGCACGGTGGCAAAGACACCTGCACGGGAGAAAGCCAGACTGGCAACTGCGGAGAGGACGCATTAGGTGGGGCTCCATATCAGGAAATCAAGCCGTCAACACGCCTGGAGCACACAGGCAATCTCAGTAAATAGGACAGAGTGCGATGAGGTCAGCTGCCCGCCAGATGTCGCCACCGGACATGTTGGACCCCGCTGTATCGCAGTTTCCGTTTCGGATTATCGCCTTTGCTCTGGTCAAGGGGTCACCGACGTGCTCGGTGAAAGGGTGCCTAACGACAAACCGGAAGTGTATGGTTGTTTTGATTGGTGTGAGGAAGAGTTACGTGGGGTGAGTGTCGTAGAGTGGCTGACGCACTATGGGATGGGTTGGGTCTGGGAGAGATTATTTGAGATTTGTCACCATCATTATTAACAATTTTGACCGCCTACTACTACTACTGCTACTGCTCCTACCGCTGCTGTTATTACCACTGCCACTACTTCTACCACTAATACTACTTATACAACAACTCCTACAACAACAACAACTACTACTACTACTGCTACTACTACTGCTACTACTACTACTACTACTACTACTACTACTACTACTACTACTTCTTCTATTATTACTACTACTCCTGCTGCTATTACCACTGCCACTACTTCTACCACTAATACTACTTATACAACAACTCCTACAACAAACACAACAACTACTACTGCTACTTCTACTACTACTACTACTACTACTACTACTACTACTACTACTACTACTACTACTACTACTCCTCCTGCTGCTTCAGATGTTGTTGCTGCTGCTGCTTTACTACTACTACTACTACTACTACTACTACTACTACTACTACTACTACTATTACTACTACTACTACTACTGCTGCTACTACTAGATCTACTACTACTACTGCTGCTGCTGCTGCTGCCGCTGCCACTGCCACTGCCACTGCCACTGTCACTGCCACTGCCACTGCCACTTCTTCTCTTACCACTACTGCTACTTTCAATACTACTACTACCACTATCACTTCTACTATGGCTCTAACTACAACAGCGACGATCACGTCGATGACGAAAGCAGTGATGTTGACGGCCGGGTGGTGTCAGTGGTGGTGGTGGTGGTGGTGGTCGTGGTGATGGTGGTGGTGGCGGTGGTGGTGGTGGAGGTGATGGTGGTGGTGGAAGTAGTGGTGGTGGTAGTGGTGGCGGCGGCGGCGGCTGTGGTGGTGATCGTGATGAATGATGATGATGATGATGATGATGATGATGATGATGATGATGATGATGATGATGATGATGATGATGATGAATAAATGAGAGATAGAGAGACAGAGAGAGAGAGAGACAGAGAGAGACAGAGAGAGACAGAGAGAGACAGAGAGAGACAGAGAGAGACAGAGACAGAGACAGAGGCAGACAGAGAGAGACAGAGAGCGACAGACAGACAGACAGACAGACTGACAGGCAGAGAGGCAGGCAGGCAGGCAAGCAGACAGACAGACAGACAGACAGACTGGCAAGCAGGCAGGCAGGCTGGCTGGCACGCACGCACGCACGCACGCACGCACGCACGCACGCACACACACACACACAGAGGGGTGTGTGTGTGTGGGTGGAAAGAGCCAGAGCCAGATGCAGAGAGACTGAGAATGTGTGTGCGTGCGTACGTGCGTGCGTGCGTGCGTGCGTGCGTGCGTGTGTCTGTGTCTGTGTCTGTGTGTGTGTGTGTGTGTGTGTGTGTGTGTGTGTGTGTGTGTGTGTGTGTGTGTGTCTGTGTCTGTGTATGTCTGTTTGAGTCTATGCAGCAGCAAGGGTAAAGATGGGGAAAAGTTGCCCAACTACACGCAATTCTTCCTTCTGCTCCGTAAATGTTGAAACGCTTCTTCTATAACAAGAGATAGACTCGGCTTCGCAGTCCATTCACTTTCCACTGAAGCTATTTCCACGTCGCGTTGCACTCAACGACTTTCAATTTTGAGGAGAGATGTTCTGCCCTGTCGCAGCTAAAAAAAATCAAATGCAACGATGTCACATGGCTACGGACCTTTCGACGTCATCGTTCCTCTTCCAAACACGCTTCTTTTCAAGCTGGCGAGGAAACAGATTCAGCGAGCGATTTTTTAAACAGTGTGAATGAATCTGTACAACTGCAAGACAGCGTGATTGACTCTGCAGATCGCGACACAAAAACCGCTCATCGAAACTGTGCTACCTTCGCGAAGCCCTATTTTACTCGATTGCATGCAAACAGGATGTCCCGGATTTAAAAAAAACAATAGCGGGGGGAAACGGCGGAGTAGGGTTTCCTCAAGATGCAAATGAAATTGTTAAAAACTTGCAGACCACCGTGTACACTGCGAAAGAAATGCATTGCAAAATGCAACATTGTTTTTTTGAATGATAGTGCGGGTCAAAGTAAGAGGAGAAAGAGCCAGGAAAACCAAACACAGAAAGCGAACAAAGACCACTTTTCGTGCTGATTGCAAGCTAGTATAGGATTTTAAATATATAATAATGTGTCACAAAACGCTAGTTGGACTCGATCATGCGCGATTTTGCGTGTTCTGTGCGACAACTTTGTTCCTGAACTGTCCAGAAAAAAACACTGACATTTTATCTGAATGGAATTCATTCAAAATCTGAATAGAGTGTCTCAATGAAGTGTTGCCGCGGTCTTTCGAAAAGTGGAAATCACAGTTGACTGGTTGATAATGCATTATTTGTGTTTCATGGCTGACAAACTCATTTTTTTAAATAGATTCTTGTACGATCAGGCTCTCTTCAGGCCAAAATCCAACTACAAGAAACATTGAATGTGACTTTCCACGTTGCCGTTGTTTCCAGGCGGGTCTTGGTACAATTCGAATACAGATGACTGTTCTTGTTTTAGATTGGTGTTTGAAATAATGTTGGGGTGTTGCTGTCAACTGAGGCAAAAAAATCCAACCAGTGTTTTCTTCTCTTCACTCATTTTTCTTTCCGTTCTCTCCCTACGTAAAGGTGAATCTCTGACATATTCTGCAGACAAGATTACGTTTGAGTAGAAAAATGAACAAGACGCGATCAAGACAGCAAACAAGTGAAAGGGCGACCTAGCACGCGACCAAAAGATTAGCAGTGAATGCGATCTCGTTTTAATGCGTGTATTGATATGGCTAGTTTTTCGTGCAATCGCAGTAAGCGTGTGCACGGAACAAATACACACACTCACACACACACACACACACTCAGAGAGAGAGAGATAGAGAGAAAGAAAGAAAGAAAGAGAGAGAGAGAAAGAGAAAGAGAGAGAAAGAGAAAGAGAGAGAAAGAAAGAGAGAGAGAAAGAGAGAAAGAGAGAGAGAGAGAGAGAGAGAGAGAGAGAGAGAGAAAGATAGAGAGAAAGAGAGAGATAGCTGAAATATTAGTAAGTTCCCCCTGTGGGTTGGGGTTAATAGAATAGACCTACCATGTCTTCCTACACGATTCGTAAAAGGCGAATAACTAGGCAAACCAACTCTATTGCTTTTTCATTACGAATGACCTTACATAGCCTACAAAGGCTGGTTGGCCGTAAAACTCAATTTTACCCTGTACAGTTCAGTTGTGTTCTTGTTTTATGCCTGATGAAGACTTTTAAATCGAAAATTTGCATTTGTGCTCGATCTGTGTTTTAAAGCGACTTCTTATTTATCGCCGTTGTTTGGGTTTCGTCAATCCAATCATTTTGGCCAACCCGGTCCATTACAAGTGCGTAATTAACGTGAGAGCAGAGAGAGAACGTTTGTACATATCGTCATTGTTGGTCAATGGCCGCGCGTAGTATAACGCGAGGGCCTCGTGGAGCTGTGCCGCATTAAGCATTAGAGGTCATGGAAAGTAGGTCAGAGCGCCCCAGTGCGCTTGCCTTAGAAAATGCGCGGCAGTAGTGGGAAGTCGGGCGCGCGGAAATAATAATAATAATAATGTGTGGATTTATAAAGCGCCTTACCAATGAGTTAAGACATGCTCAAAGCGCATACATACACAACCATTTCAATATACAATAGGCACTCATAGTAGCGTCCTCCACGAACTGAAATCCACTTCGCAGTGGCGAAATTCGTATCTAAATCAGGGTGCGCGCGCATCACAAGAAAGTGACGAACTTCGTATCTCTTATGTCGAATAGAACAGCAGACGAAGTGTTGACACGATCACGATGAAGGGAATCGAAATTGGGTCACAAAATAGCCGTCTGACGATTAAATAACTATACATTTAGCACCAGACTTTCCATTTACTCATGAAATAAGGCAAGCATCGCATAACTTGATGTTTTGATTAACTAGTAAGGAAAATCGAGCAATTTAAAACGTGATGCGTGACAAATTTTGGGTCGCTAGTCTTTTGTAGGCCAACCAGTTGGTCGCTAAAACTACGCCTGAAATGTTTACTGTTTGTCAGTCAAGCCCTTTTATTTCACAAATCAGCAGTTGAAACGACACGGTATCATTTTCTTGTGATTACAGTAACGTTAGGACAACTGAAGAATGCAAAAATACTCAAC
>JAWQFJ010016545.1:185000-187500 GCA_034096865.1 Theodoxus fluviatilis | reverse complement strand
CTAATGAGTCGATGTATGAAACTACCTTTTGCTTTCGTATTTTTATGTTCATAAGTACCCATAGGCTTTGTTGATATCGTATGCTGTTCATGCCATGTATTGAAACACTAAGGCCGTCGCACATGGTGCAACAGAAACAGTTTTTGGATCATGAAATACGCATTTCCTCATGTGCAAGCAGATATTTCGGTGGACTTTGGAGTCCCCAGAAATGGTTTCTCAGTTTAGGACCGGTTCTGTTCTCCCAGTATTTCAAGTGAAATACTTTTGCCCGTCAACCAATGGGAACGCTACTTGCCTTCAGCCGTCGCTCTTTACCTTGACATGGGTCAATGCTGACTGCCATTTTTCCTTCGGTTTGCATACAAAACGCTTACTTGAAGAACTACTGAAACACTCACAAAGAAAAGATAACCAAATAATATATGTAGTACTGATTTCTCACAACTCAATCAAAAATACATCAATGGTTCGTTACAATCACCATATCATTCAAATGGGGATGCCCGTCGGAGTCATTCTGTAAACCCGAGTCAGTAGTGACTCTGGCACAGTTCGCAATGAATGCGTAATAGGCTTGACCCTTGGCATTACAGCCTTGCGCCAAAAATAGTTCGTTCTGATACTATTTTTCTCTCCACTTTTTACAGAAATCATTTAGATGTAAAAACGTGGATCCATTTCAACACAAACATTTTATTGCATCGAATAAACGCTTGTTTGTTGTCTCAACAAGAGTAAGTTAAGAGTTTTGTGCGAAACAGTCTGAGAACTACTTTAACGACGTATGTCAGGGAGCACATAGGCTATCCCACAAGCCTCTCGTGTGACCTCCGCTTGCATAAATTGGCCAAAAACCATCCATCACGTGATGTGAACTGTGCTAGAGATACTTTTGCCGGTAGGCGAAATCTCTAGTTTACTAGAATGCGTCGGAGTCCGCGGAGCGAGTCGACTCGGGCCACTGAGAGAGATACGTGATACTACATGGCCTATCATGTAGATCAAACGTTCAAGGAGTTTCAATGTATGGCAACACCCCCGCAAAAATGTAGACCAGAGAAATAGAAATAACATGCTATTGTAGCCCCGTGTACACCGGCCTTTAAAGTTTTGCAAGGAATTTGGATGAGAAAGTGAACTTATTTCTGCCTCTTTGATTCCCAGAAACTCCTATCACTTAGGAGAGAAGATTCATTGAATCAATTGTCGTGTGTGTTAATGAACAGGTCCATTACTTTCTTTTTTTTGGAAAGAAAAACATTTGCAGTTCCACATCCCTTCCTTTACTCATGGTCTATGATCGAGCAAAAATAAAATGTACGAGGAAAGGCATTCAGTCCAATGCATGTATGTCCAATTCTACCATTCCCCCAAAAGGTTTGTTCACGGACAAGTATCATCTGCTGGCACATCATTTGCTGACTAGTTTATCTCTCACGCAGAAACATCTACATGGTTAAAAAAACATTTGCATTCCCAGTGAATTAATACACAATGTATGACGAATTACGTGCAATTTGATCAATGGATATTCGGAAGCATTAATCAAAATCAGTTTGGTGTATCTATTCATTGTTAAACTGTTATTTCTAGGTGAACTTGAAAAGGAAAACCTGCATGCTCATTAGGCACACACACACGCACGCACACATACGCGCGCGCATACACACACACACGTACACATACGCGCGCGCACACACACTCACATACACACAAACACGCACACACAAACACTGCCTCTGTTCCATGACAAGAATGATGAAATCTCGGGGAAAGAAATCAGGCTCTGTGCTGTAATGAAATGACCGGCATTCCAGGATCTCCTGCCGACCGAGACGTACCCCTCACAGATCGTCGCCTAGGCCATTCCTGCAGTGCGTCAGCGCCAATTCCGTTAGTGGGAGACTACAGGGGCCATACCACCCTGTCAGAAAAAGGATACGAGTGGGTAAATGGATTTCCCGCGTGTACAAACAGGTGCCCGGGGATTGCCTTGCCTTTCCATCAGCTCTGCGCAGCTTTGAGGCTGCCCCACGTGTCCCCAGGGCGTTGACACTGCAAACAGGAAGCGGCGTCATGCCCAGAGAAAGCGTCCGGAAGTGACGTGTGAGATACGACCGGAAGTGGAGGACAAACACCTCTGAAGTGCAATCCACTAAGTTTAAAGTTTTGCCAGCGGTGAAATCGATGGTAGTGATAGAGTTGGAGCGACTGCACGTTTATGTGTGCGTATGATTTTATTTGTACAAAGTTATGGTTGTGCGTGTGTAGGTATTTGCATGCTCATGTGTGCGTCTGTTTGAGTATGGAAGAATTTGCGCATGTGTGCGTGCATACATGCGTGTGTGACTGCCCTCGCGTGAGCACGAGGATGTGTATTTATGTTTGCGTGAGTGTATATTTTTGTGGTGATTACAGCCATATCAAAAAGTTGCTTAATTAATGAAATTGCATTTCCACATTTATACTTTCCCGGAATTCCTATTTCAAAAAGGGT
>JAWQFJ010016545.1:170000-182500 GCA_034096865.1 Theodoxus fluviatilis | reverse complement strand
AGATACTTTTTTAAAGCTAGAAACCAGTGAAATTGCACGTTTCCGGCAGACTTCGGTCGCACAATGAAAAAGCCATTTTCTCACATATGACCGTTTTTGGTACGCACATATTAAAAGAAATCATTACTCATCCTCCGCTGCTTGTGTCATCATTTACTAGTACCTTTTTGAAGGGAATTTGTTGGGATGATAAAGTAGTCTGAAAATCACCAAACTCTAGGAGAAGTTAAGTTTGGGAGGACCAGTAGCTTTATTCTAATTCTTGTCTCGAGGAGGAATTCCCTGCCGATTTGCAAATGCCGGAGGGCATTTAATATTAATAAAGGGCTTTTTGTTAAGTAGTTCCGATGAAACCAAGGGCGTGTTGCGCAGCATCCTAGCTGGCGAGAAATTTCTCCCGAGCGAGGCGAGACCTTTAGGCATCGGTCAATCATCAGTTGACAAACCGTAGACTCGAGAGAATAACAAGGCTGCATCCAGGCGAGAGCATTGACTCTCCTACATGTGTGCTGCAAAAAAGAGAAACTTTTGTTTGGTCTCGAAATTATCTACAAATAAACATTTGAACAGCAAATACTTACCTGTTCGTACATTATCCATCCAGGGATAGTCACAGGCGCATTCAGCTCACTGCCATCCGTGAAGATAACACCTACGCCCATAAGTCTCCGCCATTTTGAAATTTCCCGCTAGCCGAAGCTGGGCTCCTCTAAATTCTCCTCGCCAAAACTTGCGCCTCCTTGCTAAAGTGGAGCTGTGCTCAACGCCCTCGCTCTCGCGCTTCCACACCAAACTTGCGAGATCCTAGCATAGGCAACGCACCCCAATTCAGTTGACCTGGATCTGCAACATCACCACCGTCATCTGAAAAGATTCAGGGACTGTAATAATACTGTATTCAAAGGAATAATGTTGCCACGATGCTATATGTATTAATCAGTATATCAATTGTGTAGCAAAAACATGCTCAGACAGTGTCCCCCCCCCCCTCTATTCAAATGAATACCGTCCAACGTTGTTAATGCAGTATGAATATTCCAATGACTGTCTGCGTCTTACAGCACAGGAAATTGTTTTTCAACATCTGCTGTAATTTCCCTGCGAAATGGATGGTGATCTTTGATGCATATCCCTGTAGTGGCTAGAATTGGAATCCAGTATTTTTAAAATCGAGTAATCATTGCTCGGAGCAATTCGTACCCCAGATTTTGCCTGGCATCCTCTAGGGACATAAGTTGTTCTGGGCACCCATGGGCAGATGCAGTCGTGAAAAAAAAGACACGTATTTTCAGATGAGCAAACGTAGATGAGCTAAGGAGAAACGTTGATACATGATGCAACACAATTGTTATGACTGTCATATTCCAAAAGATTTCAATATTGATGAATCGGGATTGACTTTTACTCTTTTTTCCGTTTTCAAAATGTTATTATCTGTAACCGGACATTGACTAGTGTTATCAGTAGCACCAAATAGGAGTGCTACCGTAATTCGTTCGCTGTGCACCAGCCACTGAAATTAACCATTCGTGTCTCACTGAAAAATGATTTCATTTAGCACATATTTTATTCAAAATCTTACTTTGCGTTTAAATGTGACAAGCGCACTTTTAAATCTGAATTGGTGCCATGTAGACGTTAAATCCAGTCTTTCCTTAAAATATTTTGATTCTTACAACGAGGAGTACTCTGAAAATATAAATAGTCGTATTGTGAGCGGTATCGTCTTTTGCCCGAAATACAATGGTGAGTTGTATCCTTCAACGAAATCCAGAAGTTGCAGTTTATTGCTGTTATTGATTTTTTTAACGTCACGTGATTGTTCAACGTATGAATCAGTCAGGGTGATGACTCCATGGAAATGGCGGAAAGAATTTCAACCACCACGACTTTGTTGACTTTCCAGTGGACTTGAGTTCAAGTGGTGCCTAGAAGACTAGTCTGAGGGCATCCTCTGAATCTCCATATATCGGACAATTGTTCATTCATCAAGTTGTAGTGTAAAAATAATCATCCCAGTAATGAGGATCGGCTCGGTTGACCTGCTTGAGCAGTGCTGGATGAAATCATTCTTTTAAAAAGTTGCAGGATATCTTCGCTACCCTTACCAACAAATGCAATCTTCTGTGGTCGGTTCAGCAGCATAGTCAATTCAATCATTTGCATGAGGTACACAATGTCAGAAAGCACTGCAACCATTGGGTACCATCGCCGCCATAACCACCACCACCACCAATAGCAACACTGCTTCCAAATGATGAAGCAGAAGAAGTAGTGTCAGCTTGCTTTGTTGCAGGGCCCTCACAATATATTTTCAGAATCACTACAGGAGAAAACAATGGATCTGCTAGTTTGGTCCGTAAACAAGACAAAATTCGTGCACAAGATAGTTCGTGGTAAAATCTTCCTATTCAAGTCAGATGAACTCGAAATGTGGGAAAATATATGGGTATGCACTTTTTTCTTTGAATTGGTTATTATTTTTGCCCCATTCATTATAGCATCATCAGACTGATTACATCAACTTGTTCACACAAGAGCGTGCCTGCCGGGATGTTCGGAAACGCAAATAGATCTTTCCAAAGGCAAAACCGTGAGGAATATTTCTGAACTACAACACTTCCACTGACAGTGTAGTTTTTGTTTCAAGCACTCACTAGTTCACACACTTTAGCATCCTCCCAACACTCCAGGTTTGACTGCGTGACTTTTTATGTTTCCATCGACAAGAGAGGTGGTTGGCAGACGTCATTTATATAGGCTACCCAGAAAATTTAATGGAGGAATATAGGATATTCTTAATGACTTCCACAAAGTAAAATACCACAGGTATTCACAAAATGACAGAGCTTCAATAGATGTGGGGATGAGTACTTCAGGAAGATGTAGAGGCAGCTTGTCTTACAACTGTGCCCATATTGAAAATCCTCAAACTGTTCAGTTTTTTTAATGTATTTATCTTCTTAATCTACTCATGTGTCTGATGATCCTTTCCTTGTTACCTACACTGTTCAGGTACGTCCTCAGAGAACTAGGATGTGCCTGTTTGCACCTACCTACCTTGCTGATTTTGTGAAAAATATGAGAATTCGAATACAAGCGAGAAATATTTTGTCTTCTCGTTCAAAAGATGTGTGAACTCTGTAGCCACCGAAGTTCCATGCAGACAAACACTAACATCCCCTCCACGCACTATGCACAGCGGCAAAACCAGAGAGACGATTTGTTTCACTTTGATCAATGTCAAATAGTGCGGCTGAAGTTTTACTTTCAAATACGATCTGGTTCTTTGACGGTCTTGTATGGCTGTTTTGGGTCTTCTAGATGAGTCGTAATAGTTGCTCTCAACTGAATTGTATTCAAGTATTGCCGCATCTGTCTTGTGTAGTTTATATTTTTTCAATCGCATATGGTAGTTTCCTAAATCTTAAAAAAAATTAAGTTATTAATATTTTTTAAATTATCTATAAAGCTACATATTATTTCTCTTTTCGAACTATGTTAACTGTGTGATAGTCTTATGATTTCTCAATATATCTTGGCATTTGAAGCACTTGCCACTCCAAACACTAAGCATAGCGGTTTGGGCATTCAATTCAATGTATGATTTGGTTTTGTTCTGCCTGAAAAAGATTGCCATCATGTCTGGCAGCGGAATGGCGCTTACAATATATTCTCCCATCACAAGGACTCCGATTCACGCTGCCAATAGAACAGCTGCAGATCAATGGAAGCAGGCAGATATGTTATCAGCAAACAATCTCTTGAAATAGCTTAATTCCTACCACTTGTCTAAACTGCCATTGAACTTGTCGTACACGGATTACTTTCATCAACAGTTCTTGAATTAGGTCATTTCATCGGGCTTCCGGATGAAAGGAATGGTCTTTAATCACTCTTGCGGGAAATGCGCTGATGAACAACAATATGAAGACAAGCGACCATTATCATGTCATTTTAAAACTGTTTTTGTTTGTTTATTTCATCGGGGAGCAAGTTTCAACAGCAATCAAATGTTCACAGTGAGTTCTTATGACCGATCCGAAATTGTGTACGGAGACATTTACATTAATCCTGTAATACAGGGGATTATTTAAAAGAGCAGCGATTTCGCAGCCAGAATTTATTCCCTGCGTGGCTGTGCGAATTACATTAAGAAATGAAGACGACGTGGAAATATATCAATGTATACATGCACGCTTGTTTGGAAATGACATAGATTTACATCTGTATATTTTGGGAAAATTCTATTGAAAATCTGTCATTCCCTTTGAAACCATTATGAAACGGAAGTTTTAATATTCCTTTCTTTTGCGAAAAACTTGTTCTGCATATTCTCGTGGCAAGTTTGTTGTGTCACAGGAAACAATGTACGTTCGGCAATTATGTTGTAAAAGCCATTTTAGTTTGGTATTTTCTGTGCTTGTTGTTGTTGTTGTTGTTGTTGTTGTTGTGATTGGTGAAGGAGCATGTGTACATGCATTTGCATTTGTGTGTATCTTTCCTTTTTGTTTATGTTTGCTTCGTCTTCCAGTTCTTATGCAAGAAAATTCGATTCTCTGACATCTGTGCAGAAGCAGACGTGCTTGATTGTTGCCAGGCATTTACCTCCTTTTCTTCAAGCAAACTCCTGCGCGGGTCCGCCCAAAATAACTAATTATTGATGAACGTAATGAGGTTCTCTTGGAGTGAGGCTGTCTTCTCTCCGTGTCTCTGGTTTGTTGTAATTTGCTCGTGCCTCATTCTTGTTTTTACTTCCTATGCTTTTTCTGGTGCCCTTGTTCTAATCGTATTTCATGTAAATTAACTGGGTTTTGTCGTGTTTCACTTTCAGGTTGGGCTTGAATGTCCGTTTACAAATAATAGTATGAGGGATTGTTGTGTCCGTGGTTTTGGCTTTTTGTTTTGGTCAAGGGCTTCAACAATGGTGTTCTTTCTGCCTCACATTATAACTTTTCTTCTCGATGAGTGTGCGAGTATACGCCGGTGGGTGCATGGGTGTGAGCATGTATGTGTGTGCGTTTGTGAGTGTGGCCATAGGCACACTTGTTCGCGATTTAGCTTTTGCACGCATGTGGATTTTCGTGTGTGTAGTATGAGTGCGCGCGTTGCTACAATACACGAGTGTATGTAATTATATATGTGACCCATTTTCACGAACTGAGTCTTAATTCGCACGCAGCAAAAACGCAACAGAGGCTGACAAAGGTGATGAGGGT
Source organism: Theodoxus fluviatilis (assembly GCA_034096865.1). Classification (NCBI taxonomy): domain Eukaryota; kingdom Metazoa; phylum Mollusca; class Gastropoda; order Cycloneritida; family Neritidae; genus Theodoxus; species Theodoxus fluviatilis. The sequence goes on along the minus strand of JAWQFJ010016545.1, from coordinate 177,281 downwards.
GGATTTTGTGCATTTTGGCATTTTGGCAAAAGTGAATCCTACATACACTTAATTTTCACAATCGAATGGTGGAAAGTTTCTTTTTAGCTTAAAAAACACCCAAAATTGCACTTTATTGCACCTACCCATTCTAAAATATCACACATTATCTTCCTTCGTTTTGCATTTTTAGTTGAATAATAAGAATTATTTGTTGTCAAGATCAAATACGTTTCCATTTATTTATCATTCTATGATCAGAAACAGATTTTCATTACCAACCTGCCATAATGTGAACTGATGTATGCATTAAAAAGGCATGTTGCTAAGGGAAAACTGCGGATAAAGTTGTTAAATCTTTGACCCTTGATTTCTCAAAATAGCCGTCAGCACCCCACTTCTCTTTGAGTGTGCAGAACTTGAACAGTTTTTGGAATAGATGTTAGATTTTTGTATCAAAGGAAAGATAAATGTTTGCTAATTTCAAAAATACACATATCCCAAATCTAATTTTTGCGAGTTGACACGTATGTGTGTGACCCTTCACTACAAAGTCATCTAGCCTCCTGACTAGATATCACCCAGAGTGAGGAGGATGAGGTATGCCAGTACTGAGATTGTGACATATTTTGGAACCTACATTCATGTGTTTATAGAACATCGTGTCTTTCTGAGCTTTCAGTCGGTAGTAGTCCAGTTGGTCAGCTAAGCCGTTACATCACATTCAATATAGCCACCATGACGACAACACTGCGGTGCCTTAAAACTTGTTTAAACCTTAAAACCCATTTTCTCAGAACGTCGTTCCAGTGGGTACCAGTTTTCAGTAGCTTGTTTTTCTTCAAGTTGTTTACATCGTTGGAAAGAAAATTGCCTCCACTCAACGACCATTTGCACAGCTCAAAATTTCCTAGTGTACTTCTGCCTCACTGTGTGTGTGTGAGCGCGCGCGCGTGTGCGTGTGCGTTTGTGCGCTAATGTGTGTGCGCGTATGCGTGTACATGTGTGCGTGCGTGAGTGTGTGTGCGTGTGCGTGTACGCGCGCGCGTGTGTGTACGTGTGTGTGTGCGTGCGTGCGTGCGTGCGTGCGTGTGTGTATGTGTGTGTGTATGTGTGTGTGTATATGTGTGTGTGTGTATGTGTGTGTGTATGTGTGTGTGTGTGTGTGTAAAACATTTCTAAATATGCGTCTGTGTAAATGAGGCAGTAGCTTCATTGCAAAGCGTTTTCGTGTCCTTCCTGTTTTCATCGAAGCAAACAATTAGTGCTTGTGAAAAATATGTTGCCATGTTCTCGAAACGCATTGCTATGAAAATCTCTCTGCGTTGTTAGGCTTGCTCTAACCTGACTTCGAACGGCCGAGAGAGAGAGAGAAAAAAATGAAACGCTATTTTCCCATTATTGTCAGAGCAAAAGCTGGTCACATCATTGGGCTGCGAAGGGTCTTACAAAAATGAGGCTTTCTCATCAAAACCGGTTGGAGTAAATGCGTCACGCAGGCATGGGGGGATTATATTTTTTAATCATTGTCAATCGTTAATGGGGCTTGTCGACGTTTAGTGTGATAGCTTCAAACTCTAATCTGATAAGTGTTGTCTGTTATGAGCGAGGAACACACGTTTGGTAGCTTAAATGTTTGATATTGAAACGCATGACAGATAACTCATTGGTGTGTGTGATTGCTTCCGGCATATAACATAAATGACGGCTGCTAATGAACTTATCTTTCATCGTCAGATCTTCTCGTGTTTAAAGGCGAGAGACAGAGCAACTATTTGTATCCCAAAGTTCAGAAACTGATTTTGCTGTAATATGAGAAGAGAGCGTAATATCCATTTGCCAGGAATCTAGCATGAAGACTCCACGAATGAGCAAGAACAAAGACGATCGTTGAAGGGGGAAAAGCGAAAATGAGAGAATTAGTCACGTTCGAAGCAAAGAATGATATTTCACGTCATACTCTATAAATGAATTAACAAAAAGGACAATGCTCATCATGTACAATCACATGACTGGACATCGGCAGAAAGATAGTGCCAACACCTTTTTCTCTTTCCCGAGGCCTTCTGGAGTAGGTAGATCTTTTCAAATGTCAACTTGCCATGAAATGTTCACAGGTAGCAAGAAAATGTGAAAATTTTACACAATCCGGATTCATCCGATTAAAACCTACTTGGAACACAGATTTAAAGTCTCGTCTTTTAGCTTGGATTAACCTCCAATATGTATTTCATTATGGTCTGTCCAAGTTCAGATTAACAAGAAAGCACACACACACACACACACACACACACACACACACACACACACATACACACATGCACACACATACATACGCACACACGCACACACACACACGCCCGCTTGCGCGCGCGCATACACACATGGAAACACACACACACCCACACACACACATACACACACACACTCACACACACACACACACACACACACACACACACACACACACACACACAGATAAACGCGCAGCCGTACATGTGAGTGGCCATACTGACATAAAGACGTATTGTATAAAACACTAGCACGTATCCAGGCAAACTTCGGTTAATTCATTCCACACAAAAAGTTTAACCTAAGACAGCAAAACACTTAAATACATAACCTCTACATGGAAGCTCTTCATGGATATGGCACGCACAGACACAAGCGAGAACATGTTCAGGCATAGGGCCGTGAGGTAGGGATTCGCCTGATGGGGCGCTGGCTTTCACTGCCAGCACATACTGTGCCCAGAGCTGTTCCCTCACTCTCTCTCTATGCGCATCACGTTCTCAGCATCTGTATCAACTACGTAGGGTCACACATCGGAGTCTCGGAGGTCTTTTTTTACCCAGGGAATAGGGCTGGGAAGGAGATGTGAGGTCGATGGCAGAAATCGATGTAGCCATATATCTAATCAGCCTCGGGGACAAGAGGACCAATTCGGGGCCCATCAGCCTGCAAGACGTCTTTATGGGCGAGGACAGCCTGGGAGCGAGGCTTTCACAAGCACAAAAGGGGGCGCCGATGAAACTGCCGAGTTTGCGTCTGCTGCAGCAGAGGGTGGGTGACACGCGAATAAAAAGGCCGCCCGTTGTGCAGGCTTTCGCGGAAGTCTCTCCTTGCCTTCCTTTCTGACCGTTGCAAGATATCAGTGCGTCATCGGGGACGATTGCTTTCATAAGAAAGATACAGGCCCCGTAATGGCTGATTGGGGAAAATTCTGGCCATGATGTAAAAAAGAGCGGATGCAAATTTCACACACGGAAAAAGGAAGTACAAAATGCTAAGCTTTTGAGTTACATGCCTATGATTTGCAATGGCTAGAATGTCCTCCGGGATAGCTGTCGTGACATTTCATCGTTTCCATCATACTGCAGATTTTTTCTCTATGCCTGAAATGCAGTCTAGACTGACAGATTCTGGAAGCAAATGGTGTTGTCCATTCGAAAGCTTTCTGCCATTTTGTCTCAAGACATCTAGAAGAAAGAAATCCTCGAGCAAATTATTTTGATAAATTCCTCTTTTGACACTATTTGCGAGAAATCATTGTGCGATCTTACGTCGTCTTTGTGGTTTACTGCTGAATGTCCCTCATCGAGTTCACATTTCAGCAAACGACAGTGCAGAAGGACGTCATAGGTTTTTCAGGCCAGTATGTTCGACATAATCCCATCAGCTCAATATCTACGTCACGGATGAAGTCAATGGGTGGCTTTCACAGCACTGAAACTCTAAATGTTCTTTCTTTCGAGAGATGTCGAACCCTTCGAAAGTCTCCTCGGCTCTTCCCCAGGGCTCTTCGGGACGCAAGGTGAGGCGTTCCAGCGGAACGCTATTCCAGTGCTTTGAGCTCTACGCAGAAGCGTTTGCACTACATAAACTGAGCCACTTCACCTGCTGTGATGGCTTCCTTCCTGTCTCTGAAGGCTCCATCCATCATATGCTGCTTTTCAAGATGAACACGCGGTGTCAACGGGTTCCACGTCAAGCCTTCTGACAACGCGGTCTTAAACTTGTGTGTCGCTGTCGTGCGATCGTCAGTCTTTGATGTGATTGTAATGAGTTCGTTCTGAAGGTCTATGAGAGCTACGTCATTGCTTGATACATCCTGACGTTTGGCGGACGAAAATGTGCTCGCAATGACCTTTCTGTCTCAATGTAGAGTTGCTCGGTAATTCTGTTGGTACTGCAAAATGGAAATTTTCTTTTGTTACATACCTGGAGCGATGGAGGATTACACTGACCTTGTATGCAAAAAAAGACCACCTAAATGGAAACTCATTACCAGATAGCATTCACGGTAGGCGATCTAGATTAATATTAATAACTCTAAATACGACTGTGCAAAAGGATACAAGTAGAAATATCGTGGGTCTCAAATATCTAGACTAAGTGGAACGAGTCACATCAAAATGAGTCCATTGATAGATCGAGTCTATTCTGTCTAGCTCATTTGACGTCTGTGTTGGTTATATGAGCCATGCTTTTGAAATGTTAAAAAATAGGAATCAAATACATTGATAGACATCAGTTTACGTATGCTGAAAAGTGTTCATAATTCTTCGCACTTCTCAAAAACCAATTCAAAATTTGGAAAAAGATTAAACTCATGAAAAATGTCATGCAAACCTGTGACTATTTATCGAGAAACTAAATTGTCTGTAAACAAAAAGCAGGACACAAAAGATTATATTTGGATGAACTTCGCATGTAACATAAAAATATTCGAATCACCATATTACAATTTTACAGTACAGAGTAATTGCAAAATGTACCTATTAGATTTTGTCTCATGCTATCAGTTTATCTCGCCTTCTAACTGATACATTAATTTGTATATATACGAACCAGCATATCTTCAAAGTTTACTCATTCATAGCCCACAATAAAAGGTCAAATATCCTCAGTGTTCTGCGACATTTATCGTTTTTCGAGCCATTACTATCACCACCACATCATCATCATCACTAAAATTGAATCACTACAGTCACCAACTCTACAACAACCATCATTTTCATTATCACAATTGTCGTCGTCGTCATCATATTCATCATCACCACTGTCGTTGTCATCATCCTCAACACAATCATCATCATCATCATCATCATCATCATCATCATCATCATCATCATCATCGTCGTCGTCGTCGTCGTCGTCGTCGTCGTCGTCATCGTCGTCGTCGTCGTCGTCATCGTCAATATCATTATCATTGTCATCATCATCATCAAAATTGTCGTTGTCGTCGTCGTACGTGTTGTCAATATCAAGCTGAAAAAAATCACGACGATGTCATCTTTTGGACCAGGGTGATACTGGTTTCATCAGCTTTGTTTATCGCATCGTCAACACCCACCCTTGAATGTGCTGATGAATCAAACTCACTTCAGATTTTTTGTTTCTGCACCTGTCTTTACGCAGGTGTGGAGTGAGAGTAGCTGTGAGGTGACAGGGCCCATTGTGCAAAACAGTCATTCAGTCATTCATTCGAGGTCAAAGGTCACAGAATATTATCTTCCCGTTCCCTTTCGTCCACGTTCCCTGTGGGAGTGCTGTGCAAAGCCGAGGAGTTAACTCTGTGTGGGTGTCGGGAGTTCTCAACGTCACCTTGCATTTTTCCCTTATATGTGTGCAGGAGAATGCTTGTGACGGCAAAATAAGAATATCAAGAATACAAACATTCTGAGGTAGTGTACTCTGGATGACAGAGCCTGCAAAAAAAAAGGAAATTAGTTTTGATAGAGTAGGACTGGAAAGAGTACGTTTCTTTCTTATTTCGCTACCACCTTATTTTTCAACTATACAGCAAGTGGAAGGATGTGCGTGTTTGAGGAAAACTCTTTCCTTTGATTTCAGTGTTGCTGGGCGTCTGGTTTATCTTTGAGCCGTGATGTTTGTGGATGTTTGGAGCTGACTTTGGATGAGATGGTGTCGGGTGGGGCGGAGTGGAGGGCAGGCTGGTGGTTGTGCCTTGTTTTGAAACGCACGGGATCTCACTTGCTTTCCGTTTTGTGCGCGAATCATGCCCTGTGTTATTTTGTCTTCAGGGTCTGCATCCACAGAGGACAAACGCAGTGTAAAACACACGTGTCTCCGATAATAGATCTAAAGCCAAGAGGACAACGTGAGAGCGTTCGCAAAGAATCAATTAAAAAAAAGTTGCTCTGAACGAAAACTAGAGAAGATTGACTGTGAGAAAATAGATGGAAAATAGGTACAGATCATGTTTTTTTCTAAAATTGTACTCTTATTCCTCTTTTGAATATGGCAACCTTCATATGTCTAGATTCACTATGTCATTCATTCAGTTCTCCTTCTCTCCCTCTGATCTCTATCTCTCTCTCCCTCTCTGTGATCTCGATCTCTCTCTCCCTTCCATTCTCTCTCTCTCTCTCTCTCTCTCTCTCTCTCTCTCTCTTTCTGGTAGCTGTCTTCATCACCAAGGAGCGTTGCCTGGCCGACCGTACTGACCTGGCTGGCTGGAACTGGCAAAGTGACCACAGGCGTCAGTAATCACAAGCCCTGGTCACCCTCCTGATACAGAGATCATTGACAGGAGGTCAGGAAGCATTTCGTGTCTTATTTGCTGATGGACTTGCTAAATTAACCCCGCTGCCCTCTAGGCACCAACATTCTAACTTCGCTGAACTGTTCCAAAACATGTGTTTGCTAGCCGATTTCATACAGTGCGCTGGTGTTGCTTAATGTTGAATGAATATTTCGTCATAATGAGAATTGTGTTGTGATAGGGGGTGGAGGCAAGGCTTGATGGTACAAGGGCCCAGGCATGAGACAAAATCGCTGCTGCTTTCCTTAATTGTTACCCATGGGTATAGGAGCTGCGGGCTGGTCCCATGCCGGATGGTAATGGCCTAGACCAAACCCACGACCATGGTGGCAGTGGTCTCTCCCCCAGATCGGATATGGTCTCTCTCGACCTGCCGACAGTCCCTCCTTACCAAAGAAATGCGCGGACCTAAGGGGAGCCAGGCTTGGGATCGGCGGATGGGATCTCAGCCTGTCTCAGGGTTGTGTTTTCCTAATGATAGAAAAAGGCTCATTGCTGCCTTGTACTTACTCGAAATTATTCACACCAAGTGTTGCCTCGATAGGCAAAACAAAGTCAACTGAATGAATATTGCACCATTGCTATCAGATGTCTTAATTTAGAAAAAGCATCAAATTTGTCTCTTGTATCTAACAATTTAGGCATAGCGCGCGAGAACGACAGAAGGGAACTGTCCGCGGTCACATTTCAAGTTCAATTAACAAACGATAAGGAAAGATTGCTCTACGACCCTC
>JAWQFJ010016545.1:120000-167500 GCA_034096865.1 Theodoxus fluviatilis | reverse complement strand
TTGCCAAGCAAACGCTCTTTACCGATCGCTGAGCAATCACAGGTCTGCCACCTCCCTTGACCTCCTAGGCAGATGACCGCACATTGAAGAAAAAATAGGGGAATGGGAGTTTAGTGCTGCAGAATCATTGATTTGTTTTTCTAAACTGTGTCTCCTTTTTATATCTTTGGAATCAATTTGTGTTTGTCTCTGAAAAAAGTCTAACTCGTTAAAGAAAACTCTCGAATAGGTTGCTCCTAAACATCCTTGGCACTGTTTTTGATTCGTAGATCCTTCTTAAAGGGGCGAAAAACATCTGTATCGTCTGCATAAGTGCAACACTACCGTGAATCTAACGATCTATAATTATGAGGTCTTCAAACATCGTGTCCCCATAAAAAAGTTCAGGCCTCACAGCCTCCATGCCTGACTGTTGCATCAGAACTTTAAAGCTTTTCCCAATCACAGATGGGCAATTAAGGCGTTCGTTTCGATGTTAAAATTCATATGAATACACGATGCTATCATCATCAACGGATGCATAAGTGGCTCTTTCACTGACTCCTTCGAGGTATTCGAATCCTCTCCTCGTCAACAGACCTCCTGATCCGGCTCTTAAAAAGCTTCACAGGGAACTGTTTTCAACGGCAAAATCTGCGACGAATCACGTGGCTAGTCTAATGAGAGGCAGAGGAGAAATGCTCTTGGAGTTCTAAGATGCTCCCAAAATAACATGCGAACTGATTTCGGTCGTCTACTGCTTGGAATCCCATTCTTTGAACGGACTTAGGTTCGAATCTACATCTTCGTTTGTTATTAGAACGGAGGATGGTGAGTGGACGTCTTGGTAGCCTTTCTAAACAGTCCTCATTATTTCCGATTTACGCCTGTGCTGTCATTGATTGATCATGAATATCTGTTAGAATAAGATTTTTCTGGGAGGGAGCACCATATCACGGTTACGAAAATTTCCAGATGACGTCTATAGTGTGTGAGAGGTACTCAAAGCTAAGGAACCTTTCACAAGTCGCTTCCTTCTTGATGATTTGTCATTTACTTTCCGTCCATACGTACTGCTCTCATGTATTTGTTGCACGTATTTCAATATATCCATGGAAGTCTTTAAAAAGCACAAATATGTAAAATCACATAATTATCGTCGGGGAATTTAGACGAAGAATATAACTATCTAACACAAGACCAGATGTTGTTTTCACTATATAGAGGATTTTTGGGGGAATGGGTTTTGCAATATTTTTGTTGTTTTGAAGCTTTGAAAAAATAGGTACATGCAAAGTGTGGAAGACACAAATCAGTCCACAGTTTTTTTAGGATCATTTAGGTACGAGCATCTGTTGTGGTACCAGCGCTCGCCTGCTTCCAGAAACGATACGTAATTGGATTCGGCACTGTGAAACAACAGACGCAGTCTGTGGCAGGCATGCTGCCTCGAGAATGATTTTTCTTCCCCCTGTTCCTTTGTTATGACCTTTTGGAAACGGTTTTCTGCGGCAGTTGCTTATGGCCTGATAATGAAACTTAAATCAAGGCGCAACTGACATATTATCAATAGTCCAATGTGATATCATTGCTCACGCCAGAAACTCTGTGGTGAATGCGGAGGGAAAGCCGAGTGAACTTCATTACCCTGATCCAGTTTCTCTTGCTGAGGTCGCCCCCGATTTTCTCTCACTGCTGAATGAAGAATGAAGCTTTCTTTATGTACGGGTCCGTTTGCAAAAATCCATTCACTCCGGTGTTGTTCTTCTTTCGACTCGCTGCGATATTTGGACATCATTCGAGATTCCACGAATACACTTTCTGGTGTTTTCTCAAGCATTTGAAAGAGGAATTTTATGGAAATCACAGTTTAATTTTTCTCTAAGAAAATAGTTGAATCAACGACATTTTAACCCGCGCGCTTTCCGTGGTTACGGTGAGCGAGGAGAAGGAAACTTGACACAGAACGGCAAAGAGAAGATCCAGAAGGAGAGACAATTGAAGTGGATCGAGGATGTGAATAATCAAGACAAGCTTCCGCGATTTTTCACCACAACAAGATTAACATGGTCTGCGGAAAAGAACAAATGAAGCCGCGAGAGCATCTAATACGCTTTTCGTCAACTCCGTGCGGGCGGCGAGTTTTCAGGAGGAACGTAAAAAAAGAAACACAAGCTGGAAACTAATTCCAAGAGAGATTTGAGGATGCCTCCAAAACGTGCGGAAGATGTCCTCGAGGAGATGGAATGCCCTTGAAATTGAATGAAGACTGAAAAATACTTCACGGTAGTGCCCTTGTGTGAATCGATCGCTTGCAGCCAATGTAGGCATTCACTGGCCATTGCAACCGACAACATCGAATCACAACACTCCTGGAAGCTGCTACATTGTTCCGAGACGGAATTTACGCTGAAAAAGGACGCGATTCTGCTAGTTATGCTTGCCAAAGGAGTTACTTTGTGATGTGCATAACTTGTAACGATGCGGTGCATCTTTGTGTGTCGTGCTCTCGTCCAAATCAGGCTTGTGGAGATCATGCAAATGAGATTATGGCCACAACATTTTTTGCCTCGTATTGGTTGTGTTTATGATGTTTCCTGTGATATTCAAAATGTAAGGTCTTTGATTATTCTTATCATGACAAAGTGGACGCCACTTGTTTAGGAAAACATTATGACAGCTAAACGACAGTGTGTTTGCTGGGCTATTTCTGATGTAAAATTGCTTTACGGCAGTCGTCTGTTTCCGCTTGAAAGGGTTGTGATTCATTGGCATGTTCCTATCACGGAGTCATGTCTTTTTCCATCGCTGACAAAAAAAAACAGCTATTTTTTGTTTTTGTTTGTTTGTGCGTTGGTTTTTTGTTGTTGTTGTTTTGTTTTTGTTTTTGGGGGGAGGGGCTCATTGAACATTTTAAACCATACATATCATTAGTGCATGCCTGTTAATCTAGAGGAAAAGTGCTAAGGTTTTTCCCCGGAAGCCAAATAGCATAGAAAATATGTTGACTGCACGTCTTGTTTGAAAGATATGCATCATTTGTTCAATAGAAAAGTGAAATTTTGTGTTTGAAGCCGATTTGTGAGCTCACTTTCACTTTTAGCACTGAACGAGAACGAGAGGAGAAGGTCACGTGACTTGTATTTTATGACGAGTACGTTACTAGTGTGACGTAGTACGTTACTAGTGTGGCGTAGTACGTTACTAGTGTGACGTAGTACGTTACTAGTGTGACGTAGTACGTTACTAGTGCGACCAACTATGTTCATAGCTGAAGGTGATACATTCAATGTGGAACGTAATACGCAGGCATCTTGGTATCAGTTGATTGGAAATTGTTAATGTACCACTTTTTGGCAACAGTCAGTATTTTCAAGTATGCAGTTGTAGTCGTGAATTTATCATCGAATATTGTATCAAATACTCCCCCAACTCCGCACTTTTCCTTTGCGAAACGAAGCATCAAGTTACCAATAACTGTTGACGAGCCAGACTAGCTAATTTGAAACACTCAAATTAATTCAATGGCAAGAACAGTTTTCTTTTTGTCAGTGCTGAATTTTACAATGTGTTGTGGAATACTAAAATAAAGCGTCCCCCCCCCCCCCGGTCAGTCCTTCACTGCATAAACTCAAAATAAACAGCGAACTATAAAAGAAGCACATGAACAAGAACAGGGATGATGTATTTTAATCATGAGAGCGCGGTTGCGAAATATCAGTCGTGCATCTTCTTTGAAAATATTGAATCCTCTCATCTCCAGGACATGGCGCTTCACGGTGCTTTTGCCCAGACAAAAGGCTGGACTTTTGTGTTCAGATTTGCCATTTTAGATACGGACTGCGTCAACAAAAGCTTTGTATAGCTAACATGACAAGCGTGATGCATGTTAGCGCTGATTCAGTAACATCTGGCAATTCTAAAAACAAGATGTTGTCACCTCTCAAAGTCCAAACTTCATATTGGACATATTGTACATCATCCTGCGAAAGGTTTCATTGGAAGCTTGTGAAACGTCATCCTTCCCCAAGTTTCCTCGTTATCCCTAATTATTCTAGAACTGAATTCGAAAATTTCGCACTGTTGAGATCTCTCCTTTGGAAGTGTTTAGAACGTGTTCTTTTTATTAAAAAAGAAAATCGTACCGGTAATAGAGGCAAGAGCAAAATGTTTACGAGGATCCATTGACGTTTTTCCATACTACGCTTTCCCTCGTTACGTCTATCATTGTGGAAGGGCAAGGCGGAGCAGGGCAGTTAACCAGCCATAAAACCACCATCCCCACTCACCACGCGCTGCGCGGCGTAGAAAACATGGCGGATCGATGACTTCCGGTCTGACATTTTGTCCGCTAGGCGGTGCGTTACAAAGGGCGGACGGGAAGGTGCGGCTGTGCGCATGGCTGCCGCGAGAAGAACACGCCTCGCACGTGACGTTCTTGGGGTGGCCAGACAGGAAGCGTGCAGTGAGCATGCGCGTAGGCACGTTAGCGCGCCCAGAGGTCCGGAGACTAATCTGGGCGCACCTGCTGAACCAGACCGTGAAAGGCAAGCCAAGAGGGCTTGGGCAGAAAGGCAAACACATTATAAAAAGCTCTCCTCGAAATTGTGAGGTCAGAGAAATCAAGACCACGCACAGATGTTCATTTTGTCGAAAGAGGAACTCTCTTTTGTTGGGATGGCAATCAGAGTTTTTTCTAACCCCTCCACTGGAAAACATCGTATAAATGAACCAAGGACAGCAGGAGGGTTATCACTGTCTACTAAGTCTCTCATTTGCCACAGAGTTCCAATCGTATATAATTTGTTTTTGGTTTACTTACTTATTTAAATATTTCAACTTTATGGAAGCAATTTTATAGAGTTGTGAGTGTTGTCGGGTAACTTTTCTAATAAACACCTTCATGTTTCATAATTCAAGCTGGGTATGTAAGCTTTATAAAAGCGAAAGTGTCTTACAAACAACATTAAGAATGGTTATCCTATTGACACAGCTAATCGTGCCAACCAGTAAAGGATCCCATCACTCACGCAAGTGAATCCAATTTTAACTTCAAGATTATCATAAATTGACGTGGGACCATTCCATGCACACTCGTCAAGAGTGGCCATGAGACATAAAGATAGCCCTGGCAGACCCGGTACCTCACTTAAAAGAAAATGCTGAGGCTCTCACGCAGTGGCAATGACTGCCGAGAAAGGGGGCGGCTGGGGGACGGGGGGTGGTTACGGGGTGCGGAGGGGACGACGGTGGTGAAGTGCGGGGTAAGGTCTCCTGACGCCATCAACGACAAGGCAATTTGTCACTCTCAGTAACACGTCTGGGGCGGCAGGTGGCGTTCTAAGTTGGAAGAATTCTCTCCTCACCTCACCTCCACGAGAGCGACTTCTCCTGGCAACGAATGTGAGCAGCGTAGTACTGGTCTGCAGATGTATAAAAAGTTGCCGCAAGGTAAAGAATGTACACTATATAATTTCGAATATGTAGTTTATCCCGTGGATTTTTTCCCCTCCCAAAGAGGGTATGCAGGACAAGAAATAGACAATGAGGAATAACAGAATTCTTCTTGTAAAGCGGCTTGACTGACTTCACCTCTCTTCCCAGGCGTGGATGTGTGTGTGTGTGTGTGTGTGTGTGTGTGTGTGTGTGTGTGAGTGTGTGTGTGTGTGTGTGTGTGCGTGTGTGTGTGTGTGTGTGTATTTGTGTGTTTGCGTGTGTGTGTATGTGTGTGTGTGTGTGTGTGTGTGTGTGTGTGTGTGTGTGTGTGTGTGTGTGTGTGTGCAAGCGTGTGTGTGTGTGTGTGTGTGTGTGTGTGCAAGCGTGTGTGTGTGTGTGTGTGTGTGTGTGTGTGTGTGCAAGCGTGTGTGTGTGCAAGCGTGTGTGTGTGTGTGTGTGTGTGTGTGTGTGCGTGCGTGTGTGTGTGTGTGTGTGTGTGTGTGTGTGCAAGCGTATGTGTGTGTGTGTACGCGCGTGTGTTTGTGTTTGTGTGCTTGTGCGTTTTTATGTGTATATGTGTGTTAGCTCGTGCGCGCACGCGTGTGTGTTTTTGTGCGTGCGTATGTGTGTGTGTGTATGCGCGCGCGCGCGTACTTGCTAATACGTATATTTTCTTTGATCAGAGCAGCGACGGAGATTTATGGTTTTTAACTCTGTCGTGCAACTCTCGTAATCGTATGTTCGATATTTCCTTACCCGCATTTTGTTTCTGCATCACACGGGACAGCTGCATCAAACGCCAAGGAAACTTTCGACATCTCCCGATGAGGTTATGGATGTGCACTAAGTGATCACACACCCTGTCGACATAGCCCTACGTCAAAATACGCATTGGTCAGTGTTTGCTGGACAGGGGGCCATTTATCGAGTCACCTCTTCGCTGACCAGCACTTATCAAACACCTAACTGTCATGATTCCTCATTGCTTTCTCCTTCGTGGGGAGTCTGCTGACCAGGCACAGATCTTGCTGACACCCATCCCAGACAGACTACAAACTCATGATTGAGTGTTCGATGCAGACAACATTGTTAGACAGCTCCAGTGTTGATCATTTGTAACGCGCTTCAGGGCATTGTCGAAGAGAATGGTGGTGGAAGTAGAAGAAATGTAGTTGGACGTAGAGTAAATTGTGGAGGGTCCATTTCGTGCTGATCTTCAAAATGGTTTTCCTGATTTCCCGAGTATTCCACATCAGGGCCCGTATTCACAACGGCGATTTATCGGCGATTTATTGTAACTCCGATTTATCTCTAAACTCAGACGATTCCAACTGCCTGTTCCGCTCTCCCTTGGCTGGAAACCAGTATATATAGCAAAGCGCAACCTAGGATCCTCTGACGAGCGTACCTTATCTAACCGATCAAGATAACGCGAGGCTAGGGGATAAATCGAGTGTTAAAAAGATAAATCGCCGTTGTGAATACGGGCCCAGGTAGCTATGTGACTTGAATTGAGGGAAGCAAATCAATTTCTGTCACGAATCAGCGAAAGTATCATATGCGAACGTTGTGCAAATCCGGAGCAAGCATCTGTATGGATTGAGAGGATATTTTTACATGACTCCTAAAACAACAGCTCGACGCCAAAGAGCATTTTTGCGCAAGTATCGTGAGTGCTGCAAGTGTGTCCTCTCTGCCAGTGTGAGTTTGCCATTTGAAAACAGGGAAGTCAGAGGATGTGAACACGATTTCTGCATCCTATCGCTTGTAAGCTGATCATGGCAAAATTTAAAACAGGCGTCAGGAGCGCATAACAGCTAAATTCAGGCATACTTATAACTGAAACAGGGATCCCTTGACGCAGATGAAGGATACCAAGGGTTATTAGGGCTTACGAGTTGATGTTTGTTCTCAAAGAAAGAAGACTGTCAAATTTGAGTGGACAGAGACGCTAGTGTTGTAGCTCGTACCTGATGCAGAATCTTTCTTGTGGTGTGAGATTCATCTCCCCATGTTCCATGGAATCCAAAGTTCTAAATGTAAAATCTACAACAGAATAGTCACCTACATGTTTCATACCCTAAGCCTTGAGTGCGCGTGCGCGCGCGCGTGTGTGTTGTGTGTGTGTGTGTCTGTATGTCTGTGTGTGTGTATGTGTCTGTGTGTGTACGTGTGTGCGTGCGTAAGCGCGCGCACGTGTGTGAGTGTATGTGTGTATGTGTCTGTGTGTGTGTGTGCGCATGCGTGCGTAAGCGCGCGCGCGTGTGTGAGTGTGTGTGTGTGTGTGTGTGTGCGTATAATTTTATCTCTGTGTGTGCGCGCGCGCGTGCGAGAGAGAGAGAGAGAGAGAGAGAGAGAGAGAGAGAGAGAGAAAGCAAGAGTAGGAGAGAGAGAGAGATGGAGAGAAAGAGAGAGAGAGAGGGACGGAGGGAGGGAGAGAGAAAAAGGGAGAATGAGAGAGAGAGAGAGAGAGAGAGAGAGGGCGAGAGAGAGAGAGAGAGAGAGAGAGAGAGAGAGAAAGAGAGAGAGAGAGAAAGGGAGGGAGAGAGAGAAAAAAGGAGAGAAAGAGTGAGAGAAAGAAGGAGAGAGAGAGGGCGAGAGAGAGGGCGAGAGAGAGGGCGAGAGAGAGGGCGAGAGAGAGAGAGAGAGAGAGAGAGAGAGAGAGAGAGAGAGAAAGAGAGAAGGGAGAGAGAGGTTTTATTTCAGATCACACTGCAGCTTTGAGTAATCATTCCGGTCTTTCAAAATCGAATGGTGAATATCTGTCATTTAGAGAAAAGTAATGAACGGACCCGAAAGGTAAATCCTTCTCAAACCTCAGTCCATCAAAATCAGTTGTGTGCCAGGACTTACGAGGGGTCGTGAATGCTTTCCTGGCAAAGAAACTGACGTGGGAATTCCTGCAGATTGTCAGAGCTGGAGGGCAGAAAATCACCTTGATTGAGTGTTAACGAAAGCGGGGATGTGGTCCTCACGGTGTCCGATTGGACCACGGCCCCCAGCTAGAATCGATGTTCCCTCTCTCCTCTTCTTTTGAGACCGACTCTTCACTCGATGGGAGATGTCTGGCGGGCAGCACACAAGGCAAGTCATTTGCAGGAAGCGAGAGGGGATGCGCGCTAGTCAACGACGCCTCCCTTTTGCCTGCCAAGTCTTCCTTTCTCATGGTATCACTGCCTCCCAGCCTCGAGGTCACGCCTTTCCCACACCTGGTTCCAAGCTTCGGTTTACTTTTACTCAAAGTCTCTCCTTCATCTTGTCCTTTTCGATTTTTTTATTTTTTTATCTGTTTCCCGTACTGTTTAAAGGGTTCTTCCTTTTTTTCCAACTCATAAATTCTTCATCGTTTTATTTCTCCTTTCTCCACCCAGTCCATACGTATACTGGTAAATCTCTTCGTTTATGTCTACATGGACATTGCGCCTCACTGACCAGAATACTCATTGATCATCCCATGAGAGCAATAATGCTTAAACTCACTCTATCGGTTGCTACAGCGGAGGAAACGTGTATTCTCTGCCCGGAATACCGTGTGAGAATGAACTAAGTTTGCAGTGAAACTCAGATTAAAAAGAGTTCGGAGAATACAAACGATTAATCTATTTCGTATTTTCTTTTCCTCAAGAACGGTCTAATTGTTTCCTGGTCGCCCCTTCTTTTGTTTGTCGATTGTCTCCGTTTCTTGTCACTTCAATTATCCAGTCTCGGTTTTTTTCGTGTTTAGCATTCGTTTAGGATTTTTTTTCTGGTTTCAAGGTCTGCTCTTTCCTTTTAGTTATTTTCTTTTCCTTTCTTCCCTAAGATCTCTTTCTGCCACGTGTTCACCGTATCGTTCTTTCCGAGCCCTCCATCATGATCCCTTGATCTTTTCAATCTTCTCTTCTTCATCTTACAACTTGGTCAATGTTGCTGATCTCATTTTCTTTCCAGATACCTCTCCTCGCATGGTCCTTCGTGTGTCTACTCTTTTCACATTCTTGTCTTTTAAATATTTAAACACCTGTGTCCAATGGTTGTCCATCCTGTCCTTTTCCATTTTGTGCATTTCCTTAAGTCATACTTATGATTTATTCAGAATATCGAACCCATGTGATATATCCCTTACTTTTTTCTCCTGTGATCTCTCTAGGAAGAAAATGTTCATTCTTGTTTTTTCCACAAACCAAGACCACTTTACCTATACTTGATATTTCCAGCAGATAAAAATCACAGTTTCTTTGTCAAATATGAACATACATAGATACGAATACAATAGTGAAGAATGTTTGCCCTCGTTCCTGGCTTGACATGCTCGTTATGAAAGATGGAGATACTTATATGAAAGCATGGCACTCAGGAAATAGGACCAACAATACCCGTGGTGTACGTAGAATGAAAAGAGATATCTAGACGAGCTGAACTTTACATCCATGAAACTGGGAAAACTCTTCATCACGAAATGTTTCAGACATGTTACTTGTGCTTTGTTTTCAGTAGCACACAACAGTTGCAGCACAAGTAATTGAATCAGTGGTTCATAGAGTCTCTTCTTATCTCTGTCAGAGTAATATCTTTGTAGTATTGTCTTTGTGGTATCTCCCATCATCAAACAGCCCTGCTTTCCGCTCTCCCTTCTCATGGCCACCACTCTGCACGTGGAGACCATGCACACCCCTACGTAGCCTCCAATCAGTTCAAAGTACCATTACAAAGAGCGGTATGTTTGTTAGCGGGAATGGGTGCATCAAATTACCGAAACAGCGGATGACGTCAAACTTGACTTCCTGTAGGTTTTTTGTGAACCAGGTGGCGTTGTCTTACGGCAAGTAAAAGCCCGGATGTGGGCAAGGTGTCAGAGTGCGGTGCCTTTGATCTCGGGAGGCGGCGAATAAAGACTGGTCATTGATCTATCTCGAGCCATATCGACCCTTTCCTGCGTCCGCTTTCCAGGCAGCGACGGAGTCGGGTAGGTTGGTCAGGTACGGGGAGGCTTCAAATGGAGGCTTTTCAAGAGAAGCGGAGATTGTGTAGGATCAGCTCGTTCGAGAGAAAGACGTCGATTTCCCTGATTAAGTAATATGCTGGCAAACATCGTCTTATCCCCCCCCCCCTGCAAAAACGCAGACAATCTCTTCGAAAACCAAAGTGTTGACGTGAGGAGAAACTGCGAAGGCTACGACTGAATATGCGAGGAGCTGAATATTGGAGTGGCTTAGAAAAACGACTAAGAATTCGAGCTTTTCTTTCCAAATGACTATCGGGGTGCTGGCATTGCTGGGATATGAGTGTGGGTAAGCGAGTGAAAGACGTGTGTACATCTAACTGCCTACTCGTTAGACAACTCTTCATTTTAAAGTGTCAACTTGCAGCAGCCGTCCTGAGACATGTTTGACGCGGTCAGAGCCCCGAGAGAGAAGCCAGGAAAAATAAGTGATCTGCATCGAAGCCTTGCAGCAGCCCTGCCAAATCAGCGTGGGTGCACGGTGGGGGAGGCAAAAAGACACACTTCTTTCAATTACAACGCCCACCTCCACAGCTTACTGTTGTGGCCATTCCCTTTTCCCTAAACAGGACCTGAGATTGCCTCCTACAGTCAGGGAGAGTACGTGAAGAGCAAGAGATTTAGATAACAAGGGGAAAGAATAATTGTTGTAACTCTGGCATGAATTGTCAATGTCTGGATTCATCATACGTGCTCTTTGCCTTAATATAATTTTGTCGTTTTGACGGTCAAGGGTCCGTTCTGTTGTGGAAGTGAGGATGGATGAAATAAACTGACAACTTTTTCTAGTTCCTTTGTCAAAGTTAAACGGAGGTACTCTCCGTTCACTTTCGCTTCCTGTTTGCTAAAAATTGTAGTATGACGGTGTAATACAGTGTAATAAGATATGGTAAACTCTTTTGTTTGATTCGTGGAACACAAACACCATGTACACAGCACAGTCCGCGGAAAAGACACAGAATTCATACTTATTCACAGGACCCCGACAAGTATTACGCTGTTGGTGGGAGATTTATTCAAAGACAGTGTCGCGGCGCAAGCAAAAAAGAAGTGCATGAATTTCTGTTCCATAAAGAAGAATGACGGGATGAGCTAGAGGGAGATGGAGGTGGGTGAGGCAGGAAAGGAGGTAGAGAAGGAGCGCGACTATTCCGTGGCGCCTTATTAAACAAAACAAGAACTGTCGACGGTGCTTCCAAGTACATTTTAGACGCTCATTTAGCCCAGCTGGTAGGTATCGAAATCTCCCAAGACCAAAGCAATTTTTTTTTCATGTATATAAGTGAACGGCATGTGATACTTTGTCAGCTGTCTTTAAGTTTTTTAGTGAAAATGTCAAAGGTATCCGAATACATCAGCTACTGAGAAAACAAACTCACACTTCTTGCACGTATGTAACTGAAGCTTACGTCGATGTATGTACAACTTTTGTGAGCCGAAAGAGATTTTTTAAATGATGAGAATATGCTGATCGATTGCTCAGAAGATGACGGAATAAACAAAAATGAACTTGTAGAAGATGTCACGAATATGATGTGTTGAGAGCGCCGAGGTTTGGAACAGTCAGCGGCCTCCTGGGTGACGAAGAAAGGGTGTGCTGTCTCTGACGTTACGACTCTCGCTCCTTGTCACATACATGTATATCACCATGTTGAGGTGAGACTCGATTTCGAAGGTGAGCAAGTGGGGCATTCCTCAGAAAGGCAGGCAATGCGAAACGACCTCACAGAAGACGAAGAGAGTCAATCACCACATGACTGTCTTTTCAAGCTCCACATCTGACGGGCACGGGCTTTCACGGGTGGGATAGGGTGCAGGCATCAGGGCTTCGCTGTCACAGAGTGGAAGCCATGGCGATGGTAGCAAAGGCGGCTGTGGGCGAACATGGGCGGGGCCCCGGACGTGGTGGAAATACAAAATGCCTCATTTCACGCCAGTCGCGCAGGACCCCGGAAGTCACTCGGAGTTTCCCGGCTGTCCCGGCGCGAGGCGGGCCATTAAAGTTGCTGCCTTGCCAATCTCATCCTCTTCCTGAGTGACGTCATGGACCCCAGCGTGGCAAATGGGCAATTTGTAGGCGGAGGTGCATGTTTGTCCATGTGAAATGACAGGGTTTCGAAACTCTTCTGGTCAATAATATAGTTTTATTGTAAAAACTTTTTCGGGAAATATGCAGAAGGGGGTATCCCTCTGGTAGTTGATGTGCGCGTGCATTATTCAATGATGAAAATAAAGTTGTCATTGGTGATTATAGCCTCGCTTCGGAATGGCTTCCGAGCAATACATTTTGACTCGCTCAGATTCACCGAGAGGTCACATCCTACACATGAGTGATTTGCTTTTTATGCTTGAAGTGTTGGCGATGATGTCTGTGAATCATCCATGCCAATATTGTTGCTAACTGTAATCATTTTTCGAATTACGGTGAAAGATGTTATTTATACAATACATTTCAACACTGATGTGTTTTGCTTAATTGTATACTTCAAATGACGACGGTGAAAATGTTTACCTCGAGCCAGACATTTACGTAATACTATATATATGAACATACGTCGCACACAATTCAAACCAAAAATTTTTTAATTTATATCAGACACTGACCTTTCTAGAAGTAAGGATACTGCGATCCCCAACTTTTGAAGAAACAGACATCAATACATGTAGGCATTAAATAGCGTCATGTTTTAGTTTTAGTAGTTTTTCTGAGACAAAAAGCATACACCAGGAAAACTAGGCGAGAATTTTTGCAGCAGCAGCAGCAGCAAGAACAGCAGCAGCAGTGGCAAGAAGAGCACCAGCAACAAGAACAGCAGCAGCAAGAACAGCAGCAGCAGCAAGAGCAGCAGCAGCAGCAAGAACAGCCGCAGCAGCAAGAATAGCAACAGCAGCAAGAGCAGCAGCAGCAAGAGCAGCAGCAACAGCAAGAACAGCAGCAGCAGCAGCAAGAACAGCAGCAGCAGCAAGAACAGCAGCAACAGCAAGAACAGCAGCAGCAGCAAGAACAGCAGCAGCAGCAAGAACAGCAGCAGCAGCAAGAACAGCAGCAGCAGCAAGAACAGCAGCAGCAAGAACAGCAGCAGCAAAAACAGTAGCAGCAGCAGCAAATCACTTGATGCACATTTTAGAGAATCAGCCTACGTCACTCAGGCGACACACATGGACATGATGCTACTCGTGCGGACATGCAAGAGGAGGTATGTGAACCTCCACCACAAAATGAGACGGATATCTTCTAGCCTCATTTCGAGATATCGGCCGAATAGAGTGAGTTATTTAGGTAGGTACGTAAGTATTGAGATTTAGATAGATATTGGGGCCTACAAACATTTGTTTATAGAACAAAATCGTGCGTTTTTTCATTAGCTTCCCATCGGCAGTCGCCCAGCTGTTTAGTCGAGCCGATGTACCACATTCAGAAGAGTCACCATCGTGACAACGACGCGTTGCCTTAAACACAGTGTGTATTTTTTGAAACCCACTTTCTCAAAAAGTCGTACTTGTGGTACCAATCTTTCGCAGCTCACAACTGCGTCACTATTTCTCCTATTTTCAAGCGATTTACATCGTTGGAAAGAAACATGTCTCCATTTTACGACCATATGCATAGTTCAGAGTTTCCTCAAGTGAACATCTCTCTCAGTTGGCGATGGAGGGTCACGGCAAGCTCCCGGCTTGGCAAGGAAGTTAATGGTTTGGGCAGATTTGCCTTTGCACCTCATCTTCTCAATCAGTTTGTATCGTTCTAAGTTGGCGTGTTCATATTCTAATCTCGGCGTTCATTTCTCGTATTTCTATGCACATTTCTACAACTGGCTGTTTAATGTGAAAACGTTACGGAAGAAGTGCATAAGCGTGTTGAGTGCTGACGCAACGTAAGACATTGAGAAGTTGTATTCTCTTCTATGATTTTCCTGGTCGCAGTGCCTTCAGCGATAGTTTCCTTCCTTTGGAGAAATAACCAAGTCACAACTCGAGGGACGACATTAGTCTCTGCTGAACTCATCTGGCTTCCACAACGGGAGGTGCTTGAGCCACACACAATGCACGGGCGGCTCGCCCAGCACGTGCGCTTGTGGCTGACGTTGCCGCCAGTGGTGTCGAAAAAGGAACGTGGCCATGCCGTTAATTATGCATCCCCGTGTTTCTCGTGTGAAACAATTGGTCTGATTGCCAGACGACTGCCTGGCGCCACCGGCTCTGACTCCAGGAGGCGGCGGTCGCCGTCTGCTCTGGAATGAGGTTAGCTTGAAAAAAAGTCTTGCCATCAATGAAGACCCAGGTCCGCGTCAAAGGTGAGCGACACGACAAACCCCCGAGGCTTTCCTTTGCTGCAGATTAAGAATGGATTTTTTTCTTCAAGAAAAGATAGAAAAAAGCAAAAGTCTCGAGGTTGGTCGCGAAAGTCATAGGCCTTTCTCGTGAGTATGATCATATGGTGAATTTACATGTATGCGTCTACACTATCTGTCTTCAAGGTTTTTATTGTGTAATTTGGAGCTTTGTGTCAAGTACAAGTAAACAAGTAGTGTTATTTTTTTATCTACGGGGTAAATTCCGTTTGTAAGTGGCCATGGAGATGTCGATGTTTGCAAAGAATGGCATGAAAGCAAGTGAGTTGGTTCGATTTTTGCTCTCAATCACAGGCATTGAAAAGCTTAAATGTCATTGTACTATTTTCACTTCATAGTGATCTCACTTCTATTCTTCTTCCTGATCGCAATTTGCAAAGACTGCGAATAAAAAAGTTAATGGACATGCGTATTTCAAAGCTGCCGACTTGTCTATTTCCCGTTCAGTCTGTTCATGAGAGTCATAGGCTAGGGTAATCCCCGATGTACTATATATATCAACAGCTTGTCAAGGAATGTATTGACGAAGCATCCCCTACAGATGTTGAGCCCAATACAACAGTGGCAGTCTGCAGGAACCACGCTGCTGGCCTTTCAGTCTGGGGCTGATGTCTTCTGCTGGCTAAATTGGTTTGCAAAGAACTTGTAACGGAATGCCCGAGGCTAGTGTGGGTAACACGTTATAAAGACGATGTCCACAGAGCAAGGTGAGGGAAGTGTAAAGACAAAAATCAACCCTTCCAAAAAGGGTTGTGTACAAAGCGATAGCCTGGGCATGTCTTATTCATGAAAGGTTTTAGTATTTACAAATCAAAGTGTTTTCTTTTCCATTATTTGTTGTTTTCTTTGTTCGTTTGTTCTATTGTTTCTTGTTTCTCTTCCGTTCGCTCATATTTACGTTATATGTATAAGCCGCATATCACTCATGAGTATGCCGAGTAGATGTTCCTCTGTTTCCACTTGGTATGTCACACATGGCAAAAGGAAACTGTTGGTGATCATGCCTCTACCAAACAGTCAAAAAATTCCAAGAATGGATATGGAGCCGCCACGACAAGAATTAATTATGTAGCGCCTAGTCATGTGTTTCAAATGCTTGCCTTGCTGCCAGATGGTGATGTGATCAACACTGCGTGGCTCCAACAATTGTAGCTTTGCGTTGACATCTGCAGTCCCCAAAAGCAAAATGCCGAGCATGCAGGAA
Organism: Theodoxus fluviatilis; assembly: GCA_034096865.1. Lineage (NCBI taxonomy): Eukaryota > Metazoa > Mollusca > Gastropoda > Cycloneritida > Neritidae > Theodoxus > Theodoxus fluviatilis. Next base: position 151,548 of record JAWQFJ010016545.1, on the reverse strand, counting down.
GTCTCGGGCAACTGCAGAGTGGCACGTTGTGTGGCATCCATTGCAACCTGTTTGTGTGACAGCTTCAAAGAGGCTAAAATGTTCCCTTTGTGAAAACTTTTGCGAACCAATTCAGGGACGTGACGGCGGAATGAACTAGCAAAGAGCTTCAAAAACCATAACTTAAGGTAAAACAGCAACCTATCAATGTCTTCTGCTTTTTCTATTGCTTATCTTGTTGGGGAATCGAACCAGAGGAAAAACCAAGGGATGGAATCCAAACTGCTTGAGTCTTTTCCAGTTATTCAATGCAACCGAGGAATTGTTGGGAACAGACTGGTTGTGATCGGAAAAAAAGACAGGATGGAACTGTCCAAAGCCTGATAAAGCCTGATGGAGTGGAACTCGATTAGAACGCAAGTGTGAATACCAGGCAATATTAAAAACCGCGGTTTCCTCTTGAATGCAGAAGAACGCACTTATGAAAGAGATTCCGACAAAGTATCAGCCAGGCTAGAAGGTTATGCTGATTTTTTTTCTTCAGTTCCAGACCCCGAACAGCGTCTGATATCGATGATGACAGCCATGTCATAAGCAGAATGAGGCTGAGGAGGAAAACAGTGTAGGGAAAGAGAAAGCCAGAATGACAGTGAATCAAAAGGCAACATGTTTGGCAGACAAACATTTGTTTGAAGCAATCATTCAAGTTATCTCTGGCGTAGTTGAAGCAATCGCGGAATTAGCAGCGGCAGCATTGGTAGTAGTGAGCGTAGTGGTAGTAATAATGGCGGCGGCGGTGGCGGCTGCGGCGGCGGTGGCTGTGGCGGCGGCGGTGGCTGTGGCGGCGGTGGTGGCTGTGGCGGTGGTGGCTGTGGCGGCAGTGGTGGCTGTGGCGGCGGTGGTGGCGGTGGTGACTGTGGCGGCGGCGGTGGCTGTGGCGGCGGTGGCGGCGCGGCGGCGGTGGCTGTGGCGGCGGTGGCTGTGGCGGTGGTGGCGGCGCGGCGGCGGCGGTGGCGGTACTGTTTGTAGCAATGATGGTAATGATGGTGGTGGCGGTGATGATGGTGGCGGGGGTAGCAGCAGTAGTAGTAGTAGTAATAGTAATAGTAGCAGCAGCAGCAGCAGCAGTAGTAGTAGTAGTAGTAGTAGTAGTAGTAGTAGTAGTAGTAGTAGTAGTAGTAGTAGTAGTAGTAGTAGTAGTAGTAAGTAGAAAACGTTAGGAGATGTAGAAGAAATAGAAGTTGTTGTTGATGTTGTTGTTAAGGTTGTTTTGTTAAGGATATTTTGTAGCAACTGTATTAGCTGTAGCAGCAGCAGCAGCGATAATAACAATTCCTTTCATCATAAAAAGTGTGTGTTTTTTCTTCAGATAGACTGCTTGGAGTCAACCTCAGCTGGGCTTTTGAAGTCAACCCAGAGTGCTCCAGGGCAGCTGACCCCAGATGACGAATAGATCACTACGAGACTCTTGTCGTATTTTGCATCTGTCTTGAAACTGCATTTCTGGGCTGAGGTGTTGTGATGAGGTTTTGTGTTTGCTTTCTTCACTGTCTGCGGAATTCGTGGAGCAGAATTCTCGGTCGAGTGCTTTTACATCCACACGCATGGCACACTTCTGACTACAGGCAACGTGTCATATCCTTTACACAGTGAAGCCGCATCAAGGGATCCAGCAGCCAGTGCAATATGTGACCGATAGCAACATCAGGGTGGTGGCATGTTTACGAGAAACACAATGGGATAAGAGAGCACAGAAGTCAGTACAAGCAGGGAAAGAGCAGCAACTTTTCCAGTCATGGCTCTCAGATCGATCGTAAAGGGAGGATAGAGTCCCGTCATTATTTCAGACAGACGTGGACATTATAACCTTCAACATGCAGAGGAAACTTGAATGAACGGGCAAGCTCCTTTGTGTTTCCATCAGGACGGCAGATTTTCGCCTCCCTTCTAACGACGGAGTTTGGGCGAAATGTGGGGAATAAAGACATCAAGGCCGGCAAAAATTCGTAAAGGTTTATGAGGTTTTTGATGCGAAAAGAGGAAGGTTGGCACACCACGTTTGTTAGTGTAAGGGCAGCGAAGAAACGGAAACGGGCCACTGTACTTCACCAAAGGAAGTCGCGGATCATGGATAATGTAACTAGGTTTGAGCTTCATGCCTCTGATGGAAATTCGATCCATGGAGCTCTTCCCTTACAAAGGGAGGAAGCGGCGATATCGTTGTTGACGTAATGTGGAGAAAGCTCTGAGCACGACTACATGGGCACTCACGATAAGCGCAGATTCTTTCAAAAGCTTGCGAGGTATGTAGCGACAGGTGAAGTTCGCTGTGAAGCGTTCAACACAAGGTACAGAGGCGGATTCCGCGGGATAACCCCGAAAGCATCATTTCCGCGACCAAAGGCGAGTTTCGTTTCGAAAGGTATTTACATTGTTCAGAGAAGAGCACTCACTGTGAGCGCCTGCTGGACAGGTTCGTAGGGCCTACAGGAGAAAATCTTTGGCCTTCGGAAGCGCTCGTCGTGAGCGCCCATCTTAGAATGTTTGCAATACCTTTGGAAGCGAGTTTCACTTAAGCAACAGGGCCGGATCAAAGTTTTTTGAGGGGGGGTGCTTAAAATTGTTTTAGGGTCTTCTCATCGAAGTGGCGAAGCCACGAGTGCGTGCCTGCGAAGCAGGCACGCCCCTGTAGGGGGGTCCGGGGGCATGCCCCCCCGGAAAATTTTGAAAAAAATGGTGCAAATCTGTGCAATCTGGCAGTGCGGTCATTTCCAAGAGTTTTTGTTTGGTCACAGATTCTTCCTGTCTCTGCCCGGGTTTGATTTGTCTGTGCGAGTAGCAAAAGGAAGGCATCTTAATTATAGCAGCACCCCCCCCCCCCCCTCCCTCCCCAGCTACCTTGGCTGCCAAGTAGAGTGTGCTTATACCAAGTGGAGAGTAGTACAGCATCTGGGCCCAGCATCTTTTAGCCCCCCCCCCCCCCCCCCCCTCCTTCCCAAGCTTTTTACTAACTATACTGTCTCTGCTACCAAGCAAAGTGTGCCGATATCCGATGAGGTGGGAAGTAGATCAACATATTTGAGCAACCACCCCCCCCCCCTCCCTCCTTCCCCCAACTCCCGGCTGCCACGGAGGTTTTTTTTTTTTTTTTTGGGGGGGGGGGTGCTCGAGCACCCCCAGCACCCCCCCTAGATCCGGCCCTGAGCAATCCTAGCACATCATCTCGCAGGACCAGAGACACGATCTGTTTCGAAATGCATTTTTAAATGTATGATCGTGCATGGGAAACAAAGCTAAAGTACGAAAAACAGTTTTCGATAAAACGCTTAGTATAGTTCATTCTAGTTCACTAGAGAATTCGCCTACCGGCGAAAGTGTCTCTAGCCCAGTTGACATCACGTGATGGAAGGTTTTCGTCCGAAATATGCAAATGGAGGTCACACGAGAGGCTTGTGTGATAGCCAATCTGCTCCCTGAAATACGCAGTCTAAGACTATTTTACTCTTGTTGAGGCAATAAATAAACGTTTTATCGATACAATAAAATGTTTGTGTTGAAATGGAAACAAGTTTTGACATCTGAATGATTTCTGTACAAAGTGGAAAAAATTAGTATCGGAACGAACGATTTTTGGCGCAATGCTGTAATGCGAAGGGTCAAGTCTATTACGCATTAATTGCAAACTGCGCCAGAGTCGATACTGACTCGGGTTCACAGAATGAGCATAGTTATGAGCGCACTTAGTCACGTATACATTTTCCGGATACTTACAACACTACAAAAATTTCTAGATTTCCTCTATGAACGTACTTAATTTTCTGGAATACGCATGAAGAAATGAATAATATTGTGGTTTATATTTATCTTCTTTTTTTCATTTATCGTACATGATCCTCGTTTTCTCATGCACAGTCACACATTTTCAGAGATGAAGCTCACGGCGAGCAGTTGCGTGGACAAGTTTAAACAAACAAAAATAAATTAATGATCCACTTTTCTTCCGTCCCAGGGATTCAACCATGGCACTGCGCCTCGCACATAATCAAACGCCAAAGCTTGCCTGCCTAAATCCGCCTGTAAAAAAGACAGGGTTTCAATAGGCGAGCAGAAAGGCTTGGCGCTTTGTGATCGCTCGCCATGATCGCTCGCCATGATCGCTCGCCATGATATCTCACCATGATAGCTCGCCATGATCGCTCGCCATGATCGCTCGCCATGATCGCTCGCCATGATCGCTCGCCATGATCGCTCGCCATGATCGCTCGCCATGAACGCTCGCCATGATCGCTCGCCATGATCGCTCGCCATTAACGCTCGCCATGAACGCTCACCGTGATCGCTCGCCATGATCGCTCGTCATGAACGCTCGCCATGAACGCTCGCCATGATCGCTCGCCATGAACGCTCGCCATGAACGCTCACCGTGATCGCTCGCCATGAACGCTCGCCATGATCGCTCGCCATGATCGCTCGCCATGAACGCTCGCCATGATCGCTCGCCATAAACGCTCGCCATGATCGCTCGCCATGATCGCTCACCGTGATATCTCACCATGATCGCTCGCCATGATCGCTCGCCATGAACGCTCGCCATGATCGCTCGCCATGATATCTCGCCATGAAACCTTGCCATGACTGCTCGCCGTGATATCTCGCCATGATATCTCGCCATGAACCCTCGCCATGATCGCCATGATCGCTCGCCATGATATCTCACCATGAACCCTCGCCATGAACGCTCGCCATGATATCTCGCCATGATATCTCGCCATGAACCCTCGCCATGATTGCTCGCCATGAACCCTCGCCATGAACCCTCGCCATGATCGCTCGCTATGATCGCTCGCCATGAACACTCGCCATGATATCTCGTCATGAACCCTCGCCATGAACGCTCGCCATGAACCCTCGCCATGAACGCTCGCCATGATATCTCGCCATGAACCCTCGCCATGATCGCTCGCCATGAACCCTCGCCATGAACCCTCGCCATGAACCCTCGCCATGATCGCTCGCCTCAAAACGAAACGCGCCACCTGTACCACGAGACGATCGCGAATGATGCTTTCGGATTGCTTTTACGCAACCTGCCTCAGATCTCAGTCTTTTGTTGTAAGGAATTTGCGACTGACCAATGTTTCCATGAGGCGCAGCAAGCTAAGTGACGCACTTCCGGGAGGGAGAAGTAAGTCTGATCGGAGTTTAATGCGCGTGAGTGGCTCTGTTGATCAAGTTGTCCCTGTCTCCTCTCAGTCAAGGAAATCTTCAATAATTCTCAAACTGCGGGGCATGAAAGATAGCATTCATGTACATTATGTGAATGCAGTGGAGAGAGAGAGAGAGAGAGAGAGAGAGAGAGAGAGAGAGAGAGAGAGAGAGAGAGAGAGAGGAGTGAGTGAGGTGAGTGACTGAGTGGAGTGAGTGAGGTGAGTGACTGAGTGGAGTGGAGTGGAGTGGAGTGGGTGAGTGAGTGAGAGAGATATGGGGAAATAGGTTTTTGGAAGTATCTCACCTGAGAGAGAGTTGGTTTTTGCTGGTGCGTTGAGGGTAAGGTTGGTAGTCCAAAACAGTGTAGGGTTTGGAGTGAGTGGAAGTTGAGTTCTGCCCCAAGTGATGAGCGGTGTTCGCTCTGAAGTGTGAGTTGTGGTGAGTAAAAATAGGCCGTGAGTTGGTTGTAAGAAGATGGTTATATAAGAGAGCGCAAGAAGACAGAGAATAGAGATCGGCCCCACACACACAGCAGAGAAGGGCAGAGAGAGAGAGAGAGAGAGAGAGAGCGGGCAGGGTTGGTGAAGGTTGGTGCGATTTTTACACGGGTCGATAGCATTTTAACTTGTCGAGGGCTGACCTACGTATTTTATGTTTTTATGTAAGAAGGCTGACCGAAATTTTACTTGTGCTTTCTCATTTTTCCCGTTGGGATTTGAGTAGGTAAAGAGTAGATGTAATTTTATAAGATTGGGTTATTTAAGATGTTGTGATTGAGCCATATACAAATGTACCTTTTTTTTTGCTTTTCTACCACTGTTACGAGTATTTTAATGTTGAACATAAAGACTTGTAATTTCGTTTTTGTGGATCCCCGTAACAGTGAGTATGTGTGTGTGTGTGTGTGTGTGTGTGTGTGTGTGTGTGTGTGTGTGTGTGTGTGTGTGTGTGTGTGTGTGTTTTATTACAAACTCTCTGTTCTGTGCAGTGCCATTTTATTTAGATAGGAGAGCTCATTTTTTAGTTTTAAAATCCAATTTGTAATAGCCGCGAATTTGTCTTGACAATAAAAAACTTTTGCCACATGAAAATTCATGGGGGGAAATTATGGTTACGTATTCCAAACAGTTACGGAATTTTAAAAAAAAACTCGATAACCTTAAGATATCAGTAATATATTTGTTTTTACTAATTCAGTATTGTCAAATGTTTTCACCAATGTTGTTTAATATAATAGCGTGACATATTCCAGGCTCTTATATATACGCAAGGAAATACATTGATGACGTGTATTATTCTTAAAATAGGCTTCCATTAGAAAACGAGCCAGATTTCTGTGAATGAATAATTTCTCAAACTTGTGTCGGTTATGACTTTGTAACACATTTCCAGTAGTGGCCAGCGAGTAACTTTCCTAGAGTTATCCACAGAAACGATGTGACCGCTTCCAACATTGGGCACCGATTATATCAGAGACTTCCTCAACGGTCAACGAAAAAAGGGGGTTGCCGGGGTCCGACTGAATACCCTGTCAACGCGGGTCGTGACAAGCCCGGCATCGTATTCTTTTGCGATTATTAAGTGGCCTCGAAATGGCCCTTTGGTACGAGCCTCCGCTCTCTCTGCTTAATATCCAGTCGAGCTTGGCTGGCTTACGTCTCGAGGGGCTTCAAGCGTGGCGAGCGTACGTATGGTGACTTCGTGGCTTTGGACATGGTCAGCTTGCTTTCGGAGTCGATCTCTTTCTTCAGTCCCCAGTGGTGAGAGACTGGTGGGTCGTGACTAAACAGGCGCACGCGGAGAGAAGTTCACTCCTTGACGTCCGTCTCAACCGACTTGCATGAGAGGCACATGCGAGATCAGGCTTCCTCACTTGTAATGGGCCATGACCCCCTGGTCTAGGTTGAGCCCCGAGTGATGAGTGTGAACTTCTTCAAGAGCTTCTGCTCCGCCACGTGACACAACCAGGTGTCACGTAGACTTCCCAAGAGCACACTTCAGACCACGTGGAAAGCACGGTGTTCAGTCAGTTCGGAGTGCTGCCCCACGGGCAGAGGCGAGTAATTTCTAATCATAGCCTGCTGCCCGCTCATGCCCTGCCGCAGTGCCTGGCTGGTTTCCCCGATGCACCCCGCATTCGGGAATCTGAGCAGATACATCACGTTGCTGGGACTGCAGGAGTAGTTGCCTCTGACCAGGTGCAGGGTTTGCCTCCTAGCGATCGAGGTCACAGTGTAGGATGATGGCATCGTGCGTTGTTGCATGACTGCATGCTGTCTCTGCCCTAGGGTGCATCGGCAGAGTTTGCTGTGGACCAGCAGCTTCTTCAGGTTGATGGGGGTGCGGGTGGGAGGCTGTCTGAACACCAGTATCGGATGTGCCGGTATCGCCTGGGATAAGCGCTTGTCCTCGTTGAGCAGATGTTGGAGATTTCTGCGTCCTTGTTGCAGTTTTTCCGCTACCGGAAAATACGCTACCACGAACCGACTTGGCTGACTCCAGAATGCGTGTCTCGTCGGACGAGGAGATCGTCTCTTTCCTGGCTGATGTCTCTTCCGAACTGGGTGCGAATGGCCTCTCTTCGGTAGCCACAGCGGAAATGCCAAGTTCGGTTTCCTTATCTTTTTAAAGTGGGGTCTTTTGCCACGTAAAATTCTGTTGTTGCATGTATCTGTTAAAACAGGACTGTAAGGTTGCTTTCGACTTCCATTTGACAGAAGAGGACTGAAAATGTTCCCTCTTTGAGACATTTGTACCCGTGAACTTTTTAGAAGAATACAGCTAAACGCCTTAGGCACCACCATTTTCTATCTTTACAAAATGGCCCCCTTCTTAATTCGGTATTGTTTCATGCTCCAATGTATGTCGAAATATCTCGCGTGTTTTTTGTGTGCCCGAAACAACGCCCGCCCTCAACACCCATCATTATTTCTCCTTATATACACTTCTTCCTTCTAGACACAATGTTAGCTGCAAGTGCAAAAGTTGTTGATTTGTTAGTATCAGCTAGTATCGTATTGCAAATGATTATTGCATCCGTTCATTGAGAGAGGTCGTTCGAAGAGAATGTTTTTGGGAGGTATTGTCAGTGAAAGAACAAATATGAAAATGCTAAATTCTCTCTCTCTCTCTCTCTCTCTCTCTCTCTCTCTCTCTCTCTCACTCACTCTACCTCTGTGTGTGTCTCTCTCTTTCTTTCACTCACTCTCTCGCTCGCTCGCTCGCGCGCACACACAAACATACACGCTAATACACATGCTCACACACTCGTCCATTTATATATTTCCATATAAAACAGACATATATAATTAGCCCAATGTTGACTGATTCTGCCAATATGACATGTACCTAGCTCATATTTGCGATGTTTTATATGCTTATCCTGTACAATGAGGAGTCTAAACTATGCTGGAAAATTATTTTTCACGATGGGTTGTCGGCGAATAAGCAATCAATCAATATCTTTCTCTCGCACTCGATTTCATGAAATGATTAAGCGTTTCTGAAACTACACAGGCAATTTTACTTACGTCATTCACGCAGTGACTGACCTGCCGGTGCACAATATTCTTTTGAATTAATTCTGTGTAATTTAGTGCACTTTCACAGGGGGGAATTGGAGGTATGCATTATGAATACTTTAGAGGATAATATTGGACTGTGTTAATTATCGTATTTACGTAAGCAAGTACATGAACTACATCCTCGAAATGCAGAGTGAGATAATGTATAATGTCTCCGCGAAAACTCTATTTATATCTACCTTAAGGGTTACATAAAAGAAAAATATTGCGCATTTATCGTGGAGACAATTTTCGCTTGTTGTTTTATCACTTTCTTTTCCTTTGTTGATTTTGGTTGCTATCTCACAATCATGAATACCACAATCATTAAGGTCGATGAGAGCATGAATCCCATTTGAGAAAGATGAAGAATTAACGGTATTCCCGTGACAAAACTCTTTTAAATTAATGAAACTAGAACTAATGTTACCCCGATGTTGCTGCAGGGCAGTTTCGGTTGCACTGAATTTGGCATGGGAAGTAGCTGTGAAATGCTTAAGGACAAGTAATTAAAGTTATCATTTGCTACTTTGAAAAATTACTGTTTGCTCGGAAATGTTATATAGATCTATCGGTATGGCAATGAAATGTTGAAAAGAACCACTGTATGAGGAAAAGAACAGATAATGCGTCTTATGATAATGCACATGTGGCACCTTACGAAACGTGACTCGTGTCAATGACGCAATTTGGAAATGTCGGAAACCAAGCCCTGGACTAATTCTGACAGAAAAGGGTTTCCAGTGACAGCTGTTAGCTAAATCAAGCTGAGAGCCGGAGGTACTCAGTGCTTTTTAGGGAAAGGCAGACAGAATCCGGAGATTACTCTGCATGCAGTCCTGAACAAGCTTCAGCGTGGGGTCAGGGAGCTAACGAGCGTCCATTGACCTCCAATGAGACGGGTTTTTCTTTGAGTCCTCTTCAGTGGCTGTTGAACAGAGAGAGAGAGAGAGACTGGTTTAGATATAAATTACAGACTTCTTTGTAAAGATGTTCGTGATTCATCAAGAGAAGAAGCTCGATGAGTCTTTGCCAAGAAGAGGAAGGGTCCCCCGTCCCTTCTGTCCTGGTGCACCCCACTGATAAGGGTCAGAGAAACCTTTAAAATCACCAGCCTCAACTGCTCACGCGATCGTGGTGCTTTCGATGATGAATTCCAACCGGTACAAAAACTCCAATATTCTCTTGGTCTTGCTTTTGCTGTGTCTCATGTAACGGTTGTTTCTCCATTTCCCCGTAGGGCAGGAACGGAAAAAAGCTACATCATACTTTTGGACCTTCAAGAGTACGACTTAGGCCAAGTGTTTTTTGTGTATATGTGTGTGTGTGTGTGTGTGTGTGTGTGTGTGTGTGTGTGTTTGTGTGCATGTGTGTGTGTGTGTGTGTGTGTGTGTGTGTGTGTGTGTGTGTGTGTGTGTGTGTGTGTGTGTGAATGCATATGTGTCAAATGTGTGTCAAATACGATGTAATTTGGGGTGCTTGTTTCCAGAACACTGTCGGCGACTGAAGTCATAGCTACGTTCTAGAAGCAGCAGTGCCTATATCCGCGACAGCATTCGCTCTTAGCGGTAATGATTCGCCGTTTCGCATGGGTGTAACGACGAATAGCGCGCTCATGAGCTCGTGAACTGTCGATCACTGATCGTAGCAAAGGATATAGTATGATCAAAGTGTGATTCTATGTATAGTGTAAAGTTCTCATGAAATCCGATAACGGTCTATAGTTCTTGATTGAATGGACAATTTCGTTTGCCTGATGTGGCGAGAATGAAAAATCCAATCCTTGCAGTTGGTGTGAAATGATTGGACGATGTCTAGTGATTGCCGTCCCATCTCGGCAAACGGCATTGAATTTGAAACCGCTATCGACTAAGCGAATGTGGTCGAGCATAGGCTCTGCTTATTGAAGAACGAAGCTGTGACTCCAGTCACCGATAGGTTTCGTTATTCATCACACTTCGACGGTGCACGTCTGCCAGTTACGCTGAAATGGTCGTTGTCATCCACATTCGGCGACACTGTACCCGAGTTTCAAATCTCGGCATTTCTCGCGAGAACGGACATTTATAAACGTCATTTAGCTTAAGATTACACCCGAATCACGCGAACCGTTAAGGTGCATGGAGTACAGTATCGCCGAGCAAGACGTTTGTCACAAAACGCAGATACATTAACGCGGCCGGATCTTAGCATAACTCCCCGGTCGTGCGAGTCACGTGACTGTAAGGCCGAGATTTCAAAACTTCGGGTACAGTGTCGCCGAATGTGGATGACAACGACTCTTTCAGCGCCAGTTACGGCGTCAGGACATCCCCCTCGATCAGCGTGTTTGTTTACACATCGTTTTCTTATCTGTGTACAAATTGTAAAAGTAAAACTTATCCATCATTAATATTCTTGATGATTTATTTTTGTAATCAAACTGTCTCCATGAGTTGATGCAATTTTAAAAATCAACGACCGATCTGTATTTCTCAAAATGTACGGACACATACGTCTTGTAATATATGCGTTCCAGTTCTTATCCTGCAAAGATCTCGGCTATTATGATTTTTCGCTTGACCCGTCCAGAAGTGACGACAACGCGTCTCCGGCCATTGCCCCCTACTCTCGAATCAGGTCACGCTCAGCTGTCCAGTTGTCCAGAAATAAAATGGACTTCAGAGGTTGTCCCTGTCATGGAGATGCAATTTTCCCTCCACAGTAATGATTGTTTACGTGCCAGAAACATATAAAAGTATGTGAATCAGAGCATTTTGTTTTTGAATAGAACCCGGAAGAATGTAAAGCCCTTTTGCTTGACATTCAACATTGAAACAGAAAAAGCTCCATGGGTCTGCCTGTTTTCAGTTTAGTCCTCTGAGGCACAATTTGATATAAAGTATCGAATGCAAACAATCTAAGTCATTTCTTGCGCTGTACAGTTTAATTGGAACATGTTCGTCAGGAGGATCATTGCTTTGATGCATATGCCGAATTCAAACAGAAACTTTCTCTAGTCAAATCGGATGGACTAGGTCCCGTAAGCGATTCGATTCCGTGACGTATTCGCGTACAGGACATCTCCACGAAGAAACTAGCCCTGGGATAGGGTGTTTAAAAAAAGAAGATCGACGGGGTTTGAATGTCAAATCGAGTACAAGACAGAGCCACTTTGAAGCTCTTCGCTTGTCTCCTCGAGGGTTTCTCTGCATCAATGGGAGTGTCTCGAAGGCGACAGAAAGTTGCGAATGGAATTCCCTTCTGAGTGTCAATGACGCGAAGGCGTCCGCATGTGCCAGAGCTCCCAATTCAACACGGCACTTTGGAAATCGGACGGAGAACTTTAGTTGCCGGTTTAAAAAGCAAAGTGTTCTCATGCAAAAACCAGAGAAAAACCATCTGAGTTCAACACTGTGTTCCGGAAATAGCAAAGAATCCATATCGCCGGCAGGAAAATGTATTAAGTAGCAGGGCTTTTTTACCGTACCTGAAATTTAATTCGTAGCCTAAAGGGAATAAACAGGGGCAACTTCCAGCAACGACCAGGAAAACGATGTTTGGTGGAGTTTCTCTGATTGAATACGTGACGCTACTGTTCGGTCTTACGTCTGCCGTAACAAACGTTTCTCGTATTTTGTGACTGCGTGTTAGTTTTGTTTTGATCCACTCAAACCGACTGTGAGAAAATTGTCTTGAACCCGAAGGCAGAAACTTGGCGCGATGGCGTTCCGAGAACATGGCGGAAGTGTTTCTCTCGTTTCTGTCTACTGTTCCAAACCTGCGTATTTGCGAAGTGCAAGTCTCCCTATGCCCACTGAAAAGGCAGGGAACACTTTTTTCTCCCTCCCTCACTCCCTCCTTCCCTCCCTCCCTCCCTCCCTCCCTCCCTCCCTCCCTCCCTCCCTCCCTCCCTCCCTTCCTCCCTCCCTCCCTCCCTCCCCCATGCACCCATCCACCAACCCCTCGTCCCGTCTCTAGATTGTAGCTTTTGGTCTCATATTCTCCTACTCCAGAACAATCCTTGCCCGCCATATTTCGGGCGATTGCAATTCAATCAAAACAACGGTGCATAACCTTTCTATTTCCGGCTGATACAAAGGTCATGTGCATGCGCAGTGACAGATAAGCCTCTGTTGCTATTCATTTTTTAGGGAACTCGGTACAAACACTGAACGACCAATACAAAGCAAAGTAATCAATGTTTAATAACTCTTTCACATTGTCAACGACGTCGACGAAAATAAATCCCCCTTTGTTCTGACATTTCGAGAGAATAAGGTATAAGGTAATTTTCATTCAGCAGTTTACCCAATACCGAAGGTTAATAAAAAAAGGGTAAAATTTGCGATGAAGCAAAACAAAGATGTGGTCCTTACTATGACAGCTAGTTCCAGGTTTGACAAAGTGAAACAAACAGGCTGAACGCAAGCAGACGTACGTACTAAGGGGAGAAAGGTGCAGGGGAGAAAACTCTCGCAAGACAACTATGCCGGCATGCGATGCCTTTGCTGGAGTAAGTTGTCTGTGAGAACGAGTGTTTGCACAGAGATACGTGTTATTATCAAGCGAAGAATACTTCGATGCTGCTTTATGCCATGCTTGTATTTGAAAACCATGATTGCTCTAAGCATACACAGCGGTCTTTGTTTGGAATTTATTATGAGAGAGGAAAAAAGTCGAAATCGCAGCTTGCAATGTTAATGGGGGAAATACTGCCGGTACCCAATTGAACTAGTGTCGTTTCTTAGCTGCTACACACATTTTATTCATACACACACACACGCATATACACATACACACACACGCACATATACATACACACATACACATACACACACAGCACATACACATACACACATACACACACACACGTACATACACACATGCACACACACACATACGCACACACACATACACACATACACACACACACACACACACACTGAAGCAAGTTTCACACTATAACCCCAGTTGAAGTCCTTGGTGGTTTCTTAGCCTTTATTTTCTCTTCATAAACTTTCCTTTCAGTCTTCTGTAGATATTTATGGAATTATGCCATTCTTATTTCCTCGCATTGATTGACATTGCACGGTTCATCTTTCAAATAAACTAGTAAAAATCACTCCCAATGATATTTCTTTAACAATTCAATATTTTAACTCTCGCTGTCTCGCCTCTTTAGTGTTTTTTTTTTCCTTGTGCAAATATCCATGTGCCCTGCATGTATTGAGGTGTGAGAAACTCCACAGAATTTCATACCTATTTCGGCCACCATGCCCAAAATGCAATGCTTAAAGTAAGCGTAACGTTGTCCAGAGTCAAATCAGGCTTTACAAAGTGGCCACAGCAGCAAGGGGTGGACAAGAGAAGTAGAAAAGCGGGAGGGCAAAAATTAACACTTTCCACCTGATGCGCAGATTTACTTATTGATTCAAAAGAACAGATTGAGCAGATAATCAATGCCGCATGAATATTTTATTACCAGATTATTAATACACATATATAGCTCCTATGTCTGAAGAAGTCGTTGACGAGTTATCGATGTGTTCCCTGTGACGCTTCGGACGTTGTTCTCTGGGGCGACTTGGATCTGTCAATGTAGGGGAAATAACTCTACTTTGTGAGCCACTACTCAATCGGGTTCTCGCCCTTAATGAAATTGAGACAAGCTATCATTGCAGTTGCCGACTGTGTTTGAAGTTCTCAGTGATTGCTTCTTTTATTTTAGTGTTTATATGTGGTTGTAGTAATCTTTTGTTTAAGTGCACAAGAAAGTGCTGATGTCGTTCTCAGAGAGGTATTTTGAACTTGGCGCGAGAAAGACAATCGGCCGGAACAGTTTTAAGTGAAGTGGTAATTCAGCGCAATAAAGGCTGCACATGCCTGTTATGTATATGCTTCACTCCCCTTGACCCTTTTCTTTTCGTCACTGTCCCTGGTGGTCTATTGTGTTTGTATGTGTATATTTGGGCACGGAATTTGTTGGATCAACAAAAGATGTACAGCTGGTCCAATGAACCAGAACATCTAGCACACATGTATTTCACCAATATGTTTGTTATCCAAAGAGATCGATTGATATTGACTCGCTACACCTCCGATAAAAGTTTATCTGCGCATGGTATTTTTCTCCTACTCGGTCTACTCATCTGCATGATTCATTGATGGTTTGTCTTTATTTTTGTCCCTCTCTCCCCTTCGATTTGAGCTTTTCTTGCATGTGTTTGTGTGAATAGGTGTGAAATAGCGTGACACGTCGATGTCCTGGCCCGTTAGTTGTACGACCTATGTCTTCTTTGTTCAGAAGATTGAAAAGAAACTTAACAAATGAAAAATGTTCCACTGGACCGAGGCATGTGCTGCCTTTTATTCCTTCACAATCACAAGGATGGAATAATATACACAAAGCAAGCAAATGTAAACTAGAGAAATATTTAATTTTAAAACTGATTTGTTTCTTCAGTGCGTTGACCTTAAGCTTGGATTGAAAAGAACAACAGACCTTACCTAGCGTACTGAAAGTGACAATATCCACACGCAGTGCTTTCCTTTTGAAGAGGGAAGGTAAGCATAATCACTGGATATACAATTATCAAATGGGATAGTTCTCACTGGTTTGGCTGTGCTAATTTATGGAGACGATACTTTTTTGTGTGTCTAAAGACCATGCTGTACTAGAAAGAGTAGTTGGGTGTGAGGAGAGATGGAAATGTCAGCCTGAGAAGACACACAGATACATAGATCCGAGGACTTCCGGTGCATATATACTGGTGCGCGTCTGTTAGTGCAGAAGAACCATGCATTTTTGCCCCTGGATCCGAAAACCGTCCAGTCGACTGTGTCTGCTGTGACTGTGAAGACCAAATCAGGAATGGCATTCCACGCCACAGCGTCCGCATCTGAAGGTTGCAGCGGTCCATTTATCTACAGCTGGGACATCCTCCGGGAGCGCTTGCCATCCCTCCACGTCATCAGGCTCCTCTCAAACTGGGAGAGACCTCCGCCCCTTTTTCTCCAGTGGCGTCTGTCTGAGGCAGTTGCCTCCCTTGTGTCCACGCCGATCGTCAGTCCCTTGAGATCTTCCCTGTAGGTGTCTTTGAAGCGTAGAGAAGACGACCGGTTGGCTTCTTTCCCTGAGTGACTTCTCCCCAAAGGAGATGTTTGGATATTCTCTTTTCTTCCTGATTCACTTGATGACGGCAGATATGGCCCAGCCACCGCAGTCGTCATTGTTTGAGGAGGGTGTTCGTGGAGAGAATCTCTCTCTCTCTCTCTCTCTCTCTCTCTCTCTCTCTCTCTCTCTCTCTACATATATATATATATTCTCTCTCTCTCTCTCTCTCTCTCTCTCTCTCTCTCTCTCTCTCTCTATCTATCTATCTCTCTGTGCGCTATTCCGGAGAGGAGGACATTTAGCTCAAGGTGAAAAATGGGTGTTAAATGGGAAACAACTTGAGGTGATAAACAGCTATAAATATCTGGGTTATATTGTCTCTACAAAACTCTCAACAACAATATCCTTGGGCAGTCTGGCTACTACAGCGAAACAAAAAACAATGCATTTGTTTAAATTGATGTGGAGTCTTAAAAACATGAAACCTAAACTATTTTTCCGACTATATGATGCACAAGTTCAGCCTTCTTTACTGTATGCTTCAGAGATATGGGGCCTAAAGGAACACAAACCCATAGAAAAAGCACATATGTTTGCTTGCAAACGTTTCCTAAAGGTGGACTGCAGAACGCCTAACAGCTTGGTATATGGAGAAACGGGAAGGTTTCCTCTCGCCATTAATAGTGCAATGAAAGCTATCAAATACTGGCTAAAACTGACCAAAATGTCTGATGACAGGCTACCTAAGCAAGCCTACCTCATGCTAGCCAATGCAAAGATCCCAGATAAACTCAATTGGGCCAAATCAGTTGAAGATACTTTGTGTAAGGCCGGATATGCATATATCTGGAGGAGCGGAGGCATTACTACTACCGAAAGAAGCTTTCTAAACAAGCTGAAAATTAGGTTGCTTGATTGTAACAGGCAGACGTGGAACAGCAAAATACACGATAGCGAAAGATTCCGAATGTATAGATCCTTCAAAACTACGTTAGAATGTGAGAAGTACCTAGATTTCATGGATATAAAAAATTCAGAGATGTACTGATCCGATTTAGATGTGGAGTAAATGAGTTGCGAGGAAATAATCAGTTCGCCCACAGATATAGTTGTAATAGAAAATGAGAAACATTTTTTGTTCGACTGTCCCTTGTACAATGATTTACGTAACAGATACATTAAGGAATATCTCAAATGTCCTGAGGCCACTGATGCTACCTTTTTAATAAATGGATGTGGTTTTATGAAAACACGCAGGGTGGCAATGTACCTTTATTATGCCTTCCAACTACGAGATCAGTGTCTGACATGTCCAGAACAAATCACCTAAAGCAATGCTGTCTGATTGTACATGAAAATAATGTGTCATATGATTGCTACACTTGCACAACCTAGACAGTAATGTATGCGATTATGTACTTCCAGTTGTTTATGCCATACCTTCTCAATGTTGATAGAGAATGCGGAGCTCCTGACATGGAAGCAAGTCATATATATATATATATATATATATATATATATATATATATATATGTACTTGTGAGGGGCCGGTGGCCTCAACAATAAAGTCAGTCAGTCAGTCAGTTTCTCTGCGCTATTGTAAAACGTGTAAAGCAGTAGACGTGGGTGATAAGTTGCTATAAAAATTAACACCTTTACCTTTTACCAATTTTTTTATTGGACGCGCATTTGCACTACAGAGACGTTATGAACCAACCTTCTTGACCTTTGCAGTCAGCACAGGTTTGCAGCAGAGCGGCATAGCGTTTGAGACCGATCAATAGAACAAGACAAAGACAATATTTTCGACATCAAATGTTTTATGGAACGCCAGGTGCTTCAACAATGGTTTGGATCCACACACAACAAAAAAGGTTGATCACAGCTGTCGCGAGATCGCCGTACGATTGGCATTTTAGGATGGACAAACAAAAAACAAAATGAACCAATCCAATACTGCCTCTTCCATTTTAATGCATAATACACTTTTCGGGGAGGTTACATGTCTTCACCGAAATGACTGATCAAAATGTAAACTTGACAACGAAAGTACGACGTTGCGTTCAATTCATTTACGTAACATTACTTCCTCTGGAGCACTACACGGATGTGACTACGAAGTGAGGAAAACGTACTCGGTAACAAAAGACTCTGAAGCCTAAACTTTTACATTGCACTTTTCTCGAGAGAAATTCTGATGCAGATCAATTATTATAGTAGAGGATGACAGTCGACTCGAACATTTTCAACCTTCAGGGGAGTTATGAGAATCACTGCATCCATTAAGCTACGAAAAGACAAGTTTCTGACTTCAACCAAATAAAGGGAGGGGAGGGGGGAGAGAATCTGGAGGGGGTCGAGGGAACATTTCCATAGCACTTCTCTCCAAGTTGGCGACAAAGGTCAAGGGAGGCAACTCATGTCTGCATGTATTGCAGAACCGACGGTGGGTAAGAGGGGAGGCATCTCTGCAGCAGGGTCAGTCATTCAAGCTTTCTTTGCATGAATCCCAAAAACTCCGGGGAGGGGGGCGGGAAATGGGAGGAGGAATGGAGGGGCGAGGCGAGGGGCAAACTTCAGACCCTCCAGATGATGCTCTTGGTGGGTGGGCGGGCGTTTAGAACAACTCCGAGGCGATTGAGTCGAAGGGACGCCGCTCTCGAGAGCTGAAGTGGGAGTTCTGCGACCGTCCAGCCCTCTTCTTGATGAGGTCGCTGGCGATGGCGTCCAGGTAGTGCCGGAGCCCGTCCGTGGAGGGGTACCCGTGGTGGCGCGGCGCGTCGATCCGCCAGAGGGCGCGCTGCGAGCGCCACAGAGACCGCTTCTTCCTGGCGTTGTGAGTTGCCTCCCTTGCCACGCTGGTCAAGGACGCCAGCTGAGTCTCCTCGCCCTTGCCCTCAATGCCGTCGGCTGTGCCCTCCAGTTGCCGTACCACAGTTGCCTCCCCTCCCACGGCTCCCTCCTGATCGGGTCCCCCCTCGGCAGCGCGCTTCCTCATCAGGTCGCTGGCGATGGAGTCGAACTGCCGCTTCTTGAAGAGGTCGCTGGCAATGGAATCGAACTGCCTCTTCTTGAAGAGCTCACTTGCGATGGAGTCGAATTGACGTTTGCCGATGAGCTCACTAGCGATGGAGTCGAAATGATCTCCGGGGCCGCCGAAGCCATGCTTCTTGTACAGGTCACTGGCGATGGAATCAAAGGGCCGCTTCTTGAAGAGGTCGCTAGCAATGGCGTCGAAGTGCCGCTTCCGGAAAAGGTCGCTGGCGATGGAGTCGAAGTGGTCTCCCCTCTTGAAGAGGTCGCTAGCGATCCCGTCAAAATGGTCCCTCTTGAAGAGGTCGCTAGCGATCCCGTCGAAGTGGTCCCTCTTGAAGAGGTCACTAGCAATCCCGTCAAAATGGTCCCGCTTCATCAGGTCGCTGGCGATGGAGTCGAACTGCCGCTTCTTGATCAGGTCGCTGGCAATGCCGTCGAACGTCCGCTTGCCGATGATGGCGCTGGCGATGGAGTCGAAATGGCTGCCTCCGTGGGACGCTTCGCCATGGTCCTTCTTAAAGAGCTCGCTGGCGATGCTGTCCAGACGCTTTCCCGCGTCCTGCAGAGCTGCCAGGTCAGAACCATCGCTCAGCGCCTTGGTGAGCTCGCTCTCTGCCAGACTGGAATGACGTAGAGAGTACAGTCAGACAAGATAGAGTGCTGCTTGAAAATTTTCACAGCGGCAACATAGCCTCCACGATGACGGGAATTGAAATGAAGAGTAAAGGACAAAACCCTTAAGAGAGTAGGAGCGTAAGGTAGAAGCAATAAGAAAAGACGAGGTAAAGGGTCACTTCTGAAGTCTCTCTAGAGGCTTTGAGAATAAGGCATTTGTTGAATGGACGAAGAGAGAGACAATGTGTGAATTATCTCGAGTTGAGAAGATAAGGGTACGAATGCACCATGGTGATTTGATAGGTTTCTAATGAATTTGTCATTCTTAATCAACCTTTTCCGCACACTGCATCAGTAAACTGTCATGCCGATACGGAGATATCAATGGAAATGGATTAACATCTAAAGTTGGTTTTGGTGGGGCCTACGTTTACAGAATCAAGGGTGATGTTTCCGACTATCAAATGATAGAAACCTCAAACGTACAAGCAAAGGAAGGGATAACATACAAATCTTCTTGACAGAAAGTCTCTATCAATAAATGAAGTGAAGACGAAGTACGAAAGAGAGAGAAAGAAAGAGAGAGAGAGAGAAAGAGAGAAAGAGAAAGAGAGAGAGAAATAAAGAGAGAGAGAGAAAGAGAGAGAGAGAAAGAGAGACAGAGAAAGAGAGAAAGAGAGAGAGATAACGAGAGAGAGAGAAAGAGAGAGAGAGAAAGAGAGAGAAAAAGAAAAAGAAAGAATGAAAGAGAGATAGAAAGAGAGAAAGAGAGAAAGAGAGAGAGACAAAGAAAGAGTGAGAGAGACAAAGAAAGAAAGAGAGACAAAGAAAGAAAGAAAGAAAAGAAAGAAAGAAAGAAAGAAAGAAAGAAAGAAAGAAAGAAAGAAAGAGCGAGAGAGAAAGAGAGAGAAAGAGAGAGAGAGAAAGAAAGAGAGAAAGAAAGGGATAGAAAGAGAAAGAGAGAAAGAACGAGAGAAAGAAAGAACAAGAGAAAGAAAGAACGAGAGAAAGACAGAAAGACAGAAAGAAAGACATAAAGAAAGACAAAGACAGAAAGACAGAAAGAAAGCAAGAAAGAAAGCAAGAAAGAAAGCAAGAAAGAAAGAAAGAAAGAAAGAAAGAAAGAAAGAAAGAAAGCAAGAAAGAAAGAAAGAAAGAAAGACAGAAAGAAAGAAAGAAAGAAAGAAAGAAAGAAAGAAAGAAAGACAGAAAGAAAGAAAGAAAGAAAGCAAGAAAGAAAGAAAGCAAGAAAGAAAGAAAGCAAGAAAGAAAGAAAGCAAAAAAGCAAGAAAGCAAGAAAGAAAGAAAGCAAGAAAGAAAGCAAGAAAGCAAGAAAGCAAAAAAGCAAGAAAGAAAGCAAGAAAGAAAGAAAGAAAGAAAGAAAGAAAGAAAGAAAGAAAGCAAGAAAGCAAGCAAGAAAGCAAGCAAGAAAGCAAGAAAGCAAGCAAGAAAGAAAGAAAGCAAGAAAGCAAGCAAGAAAGCAAGAAAGAAAGAAAGAATGAAAGAAAGCAAGATAAAAAGAAAGAAAGAAAGAAAGAAAGAAAGAAAGAAAGAAAGAAAGCAAGAAAGCAAGAAAGCAAGAAAGCAAGAAAGCAAGAAAGAAAGAAAGAAAGAAAGAAAGAAAAAGAAGGAAAGAAGGAAAGAAAGCAAGAAAGCAAGAAAGAAAGAAAGAAGGAAAGAAAGCAAGAAAGAAAGAAAGAAAGAAAGAAAGCAAGAAAGAAGGAAAGAAGGAAAGAAGGAAAGAAAGAAAGAAAGAAAGAAAGCAAGAAAGCAAGAAAGAAAGAAAGAAAGAAAGAAAGCAAGAAAGAAAGAAAGCAAGTGTTACAGATGTAGAATCTTATGTAGTGGTATTTGATAATTTGGAGAGTTGACCCCCTCTGGAGGTAATGCAGGTGGTCAGCCAAAAATTAATAAAACAATAGGAGAGAGAGACAGAAAGACTTGATGGTGCCATGATAGGAGAGAGGAGGGGGAGAAGAGGCCATTGTTAAGTCATCATCGCTGGGATAATAAGCACGCCTGACCCTTCCTCGAAAGTTCATCAAGACGGAGTTTTCGGACGGTCTGGCGCCGCTTCACGCCCACGGCTGATGACAGTCGTGATAACGAGGGACGGTGGATAGCAGGGAGAAACTGGCCAGTCAAGCAGTTCGGCTCTGGATCTCAGAGAAACGAGATCTATTCCACTCCCGTCTACGCCTGGGGGTTACCGGGAGGCGAAGCGAGAAGAAGCGACCCTTCCCAGCAATGTGTGCAGAAGATTCTATGTGGAGAGTTTCGACCATGCCCTCCGCAACAAGTCTGCCACCATACAACAAAATGGATGAGTAGATTTGCACCTGTTCTCTCTCTATGTCCTCATCCCCCTGTGAATGTGAAAAGAACTTTAAACCAACGAACTGACCTTTTGTGAAGGAAACCCTCTCCTCAGTGATGAACATTAACTGAGTCATTGAAAATTTCAATGACTGAAATCATTTCTTTATTTTTGTGGTTGCAACCCATTGACACAATTGATCAATTAATACATTGTGTTTATTAACCACTAGTAGTGGTACATTTATATTGCTATTTGGAATATCTTTAGTATACATTAAAGAAATAGTTCTGTTCAGAATAACCTTTGTTTGTTAGTGATTTTGTGCATGACATGAGGCATATAATCAATTATTGAGCCAAGTGAATTATTAAGGTTCATAGCCGTTCCTAATCTGGAAGAAAATTTAATTCATACCCCTAGTTCAGAAAAATCAAGGGGACGGGTATGTAACAGCAAGAAAGAAAGCAAGAAAGAAAGAAAGCAAGAAAGAAAGAAAGAAAGCAAAAACGAAAGCAAGAAAGAAAGCAAGAAAGAAAGCAAGAAAGAAAGAAAGCAAGAAAGAAAGCAAGAAAGAGACCAGACCAGACCCGACCAGATCAGATCAGACCAGACCGACTCAGAGACAAAGGGACTCAAAGACAGCCGTACACAGACAGACGTGCATGCAGACAGATGTGCACACAGACGGGCACGCGGAAACGAGCCGATACGCAGAAAATCCACAGCAAATGACCGTCAGGTTGGCAGAGATAGGCGCCGAAGGAAACAAGGAGAAAGTTACACCTGGACATTATGTGCAAGCAACACGCTTCGAAACAGAGAAAAACAAGTCAAAGTCGTGTGCATCATGCAAATTATCAGCCGTCAGCAAAGCACTGTGTGAAATTTTGCAACTCTTGTGTGTCCTTCAAAACACTCTTGAGGGACGAAATAAGGAGCGACGAGATAAAACAGACAGGAAGTCACAAGCAATACAGACGTCGGTGTCTTCAGCCCAGAGGTGCGAAAAGAAGATGGTGCTCACACACACACACACACACACACACACACACACACACACACACATCCTGACGATAAAGTAGGCTTAATAGGGAAAACAGTTTTGGCCGCAATAGGAAAGAATAACATCGTGCGAAGCATGGATCAAGCTGAATAGTGCTCACAACGAGGACGGACATGTGACGTTCCCATGAACTGAGACGTATTGGTCCGTGCAAGTTGCTCGGATGAGGCTGCAGGGAAGATGTGATAAGGGGAGGAGGAAGGAAAATCAGGGGAGACAGGGGTAGAGAGCCGAGAGAGCCGGACAGCTATTAGTGTGGTTTCAGGAAAACTTGCTCCCTCTGCGATTGAGGGGCGGTTGACACTGTGTGGCCCACAGTGGAGACGTCTCGTGGCGAGAGTCTCGACCAAGATAGTCTGCTACCTGCTGTCGTGTAGACACAGAGAGGAGGAAAGCCTTGGAAGAGTGAAGATCGATGCAGTTGGTTTCGTGAAAACTTGCTCCCTCTGCGGTTGAGGGGCAGTTGACACTGTGTGTCCCACAGTGGGGACGTGTTTGGACAACAATCCTGACCAACGTGAGGTTGTGCCCTGCTGTGGTGTCGAGAAAGGAGCTGTTTTTTTTCCCCCAGTGAGTACAAATTGACGCTGAGTCGTTGTGGTCGAATAACTATTCCTTCGTTTAACCGGGAAGTAAATTCTATTGGTGCCGGGTTGGACGGATGTGTATCCGTATGGCATAACGTTTCTCGTAGGACATTGTTAAAAGTCATGTCAAATTTGTTCCAATTTGTGGTTGGGGTTTTGATAGTGTGAACTGTGGTAGTTTGGAATATAATTCCCTTTTGATCTATGTAGGGTTGTTTTGTATGGTTGTGTATTGGTAAATTTGCGCGGGTGTTCGTCTAACGCTTGCAGGTGAATGTGATTCCGGTTTGTTCCTGCAGTCAAAAGAGCGTTTGATAGGGGAATGCCATAACCATCTTGAAGTTGTATTGTTGTGGTCCGTGATGATGTGATTTTTCCCAGTTGTATAATTTGGCATTTTGAGCTGTTGAAATTTGTTCATTAATGTGATTTTCTCCATTGGCCTGCATTGAAGTTGGGAATTTGTTGGGGTTGTTAAATGCTTAAGCTCTGGGTGTTTTGTCTTTATGACAGGTGAATTGGTGTCGGTGTGGCGTTGGTCACGCTGTTGATTTGTCGTTTAGAAGATGTGGTTGTAATTTTCTGAGATTGTTATTGTTGTGTTTGCAGTGTAGTGGGGACCTGCGGGGATGTGGGGATTGATTGCTGTGGTTGCAATTTACTGAGACTGTTACTGCTGTGGTTGCAGTGTAGTGGTGATCTGTGGGGATAGATTGCTGTGGTTGCAATTGACTGAGGTTGTTAATGCTGTGTGTGCAGGGTTAGTGGTGACCTGCGGGGATGTGGGGATAGATTGCTGTAGTTGCAAGTTCTGGTTTTGGAAGTTGGTGTTTTTGTTTTTTGTTTTCATTGTATGCTTTAAATTTTGATTGGGTGTTGGTTGTGGCTTGATTTTGTTGGTCTGTGGGTGTACTTTATTGATTTGTTGATCAACCATGCTTAGTGGTTGCGCAGAGGCATGCTAGTCTTTGTGTTGTTGTATTGGTTTCTATAATAAATTGCATTGGTTATATTTCTTTTCTTGTATTGTATCTTTTGATTGGATGTTGGTTTTCTCTCTCTGGGGAAAAAGTCCCAGTAGAAAGGGACCCGTGACAACACAGACACAGACACACAGACGCACACACACAGGGACAGACAGACACACAGGGACAGACAGACAGACACACACACACACACACACACACACACACACGCAGACACGCAGGCACACACGCACACACACACGCACACACACAGACACACAGACAGACACACACACACAGAGACACACACACACAGAGAGACACACAGACACAGACAGACACACACACAGACACACACACAGACAGACAGAAGGGTGAGTGAGAGAGAGAGAGAGAAAAAGAGTCACCAAGGAAGAGGAAACAATGGGTTACAAAAGCCAGGGGTGGAGAGAGAGACACAAGGAAAGATGTCGTCGTGCAAACGAGGAAAGGTCAAGTTCTGCCTTTCACCACATGTCACCAGTGGTCAAAACAAAAGTGGACTCCACCTCACGACTGAGAGAATGACTGTGTACAGTCCCACCACAATTCACCAAACTTACTCTTGAACAAATGTGTCCCAATGCAACTGTTCGTCGCGCCTGTAAGCAGCAGAAAACATTTGGAAAAGTTGGAAACGTGTCAAGACGCAGATAGGACTTCCACCAGATTGCTGATTTCATGGTGGAATGACTGACTGGTCATAGTGAGAGATGAAAAGGTTAAAGTGCGTGGCAAAGAGTAAAACCTACTCCTCCCACAAACGGAAGAACAGAAGGACGAGCACAGATAAACGCTAGAGTGCGTTATTCGAGAACATGTACACTCGACCGGACAGTTTTGGAGGTTTTGAAAAATGTTGGACTTGTCTGTCGACTGCCGTGTTAGACAGGAACATTTTCAATGTCGTGTTGCTATTGTGCGAAGACAAGCACATTCGTCTCTACATGCATTATTCGGGTGCAGATGGGGTGTGGGGTTGAAGTGGGGGAGGAAAGAGTTTGAAATAGCATTTGTTTTCGTAGGTTCAAGGGTCTTTTCTACACTAACATTCATCAGAGTATGAAGGTACTTGGAAAAAGTGTTTGGGGTTTGTTGCTATCAATATTGATTCTTTAATATCATATGTTCAATAAATACTATAAAGAGGATGTATCACATATCATGTCGTAGAAGCATGTACTGCTCAATGGTAGTCATGAGATATATCATCTATTTTTTAAGCATGTAGTTTTCGGGAACAAGTTGCATGCAAATGGCGTGTGTTATGTTACCTTTTTTCTGAAAAAGGTCCGAAAGATGAAAGATTTTCATGTCTCACCAATTTGAAACGTTATTCCGTCAAATCTTGTACAATTGTATACCGACAACGACATCACTTAATACAGTGCCCTGCAGTATCCGATTATTGACCGTAAGTATGGAATGCTTGCTGGTAATCAACACAATAAAGGAAACTTTAATGACTCTAAACGAGGAGGACCGAAATCATCTGTACGATCCCCTGCAGGCAGAGACATTGCAATGTTCGCCCTCTATGAGAGGACTGATGACAAAATGTTGGGCACACGGTGTATCGATGCATGGATCGCGTTGAATGACACGAGGGACAACTACTCCTCGCCTGGTACTTGGTGTCATGTTAAACGGCAGAGCACTTCAAAGCTGGCGATTAAAAGAAGGTGGACATTTACCAACCCGTATTCAAGCAACCTCTATGACAATACTGCCGTGCGTTCAAGACGACCTACCGGTAGCCGACCGGTAGCCGAGCAACCAATGTGCACTCTTGAACGACTCGTTATGACCGAACGGTAGCCAAGATGGCTTCCGAGATGCCTTCTCATCGTCGCGGATTGAGTAGACCAGCAGCTGCAGACTGCTCCTTCCTTGTGCAAGCTGATGAAATACATTAAGCTGTAGCTGTGCACAAAGGTTCGGCATCGCTCGAATACAAATTTATGTCAAAACGACAGTGCTGACTTGGTGTAAGCAAGAATATTTCAATGCTCACTTCAAGGGAGGTTACACAACAAACTAAGGGCAAATGTAAGATATAAGAATTGCTTCCCTTGAAATTGTTTCTCCATCTGTCGTAGAAATGTTTGCCCACATCTTGTCCGGTAATTATTTCAGAGCAGTTATTCTTTTTTTTTAAAAAGAGAAAAATACAATATCAGCCTAACTTCTTGTAACGTCTCGCATAGGCTGGGTAATAATCACAGGTCGGAATGCATGCCACAGCGCATATTTGTGATGGCGACTTTCTTCCTTTCCCCGATGGCAGCCATTTTGGTTATACAGACGCCATTTTGGTTATACAGGCGCAACAGCGTTCCGGCGCGGTACGTACCGGTCGATACCGGTAGCCGTACCAAGTCGTTCAAGAGACGAACGGTATCAACCGGTACGTACCGGTAGGCCTCTTGAACAGGCCCCTGGCTTCTTTGTCGAAGCAATTTTAGTCCTGTGTGATGCAGATGCACCGAATATTAGGTCAATCCCTTTCTGCACGAGAGATACATGTATATCAGCGTGAGCTTTCCTGCGAATTTTCCCCTCCTCAGGAACTGAAGAGCGTCTATGCTGTTTGTGATATTAGAGTGCAAGAGGACCGTTGGACTCCTCAGTCAGGTCTGATGCTATTGCTCTGGGTAGATTCTGGCTGCTGAATATGCCAAGAGCAGCGCGTAGACTAATGGCATTTAACTTAACATTCACAAGTCTCCCTGGTAATATTTTGGGATGATGTTATTAGATGCATGTGATGTGAAACTGCCGTGACACTGCGCTCCCTATGTAAACTGTACCTGTGTGTGACCTGGTCTGAGTATCTAGATTGATTGGTTCTAGAATCCTGCCAGGCAACATGTCAATCTTGATGAAAAAGAACCAAACCTCTAAAGCATAAAAAGTATGTTTTCGTTGTTCTATGTTCAAACACTAATGACACTTCAGTCTCCAAAGCATCACACCAACATTAGCCATGAAAGCCAAGACATTCCGCGTGAACTATAGTGATGTAAAATTCTTGTGCCTGAGATATTCCTATTGCAGAAGAAAAAAAAGTGAAGGAAAATCACTTGTGTGTTCTTCGTGTAAGATTGTGTGTTTGTGTGTGTGTGTGTGTGTGTGTGTGTGTGTGTGTGTGTGTGTGTGTGTGTGTGTGTGTGTGTGTGTGTGTGAAAGAGAGAGAGAGAGAGAGAGAGAGAGAGAGAGAGAGAGAGAGACAGACAGACAGACAGACAGACAGACAGACAGACAGACAGACAGACAGACAGACAGACAGACAGACAGACAGACACACACACACACACAGACAGACAGACAGACAGACAGACAGACAGACAGACAGACAGACAGACAGACAGACAGACAGGCAGGCAGGCAGACACACACACAGACACACACACACAGACAGACACACAGACAGACACATAGACACACAGACAGACAGACAGGCAGGCAGACACACACACAGACACACACACACAGACAGACACATAGACAGACAGACACACAGACAGACAGACAGACAGACAGACACATAGACAGACAGACGGCCAGACACGCCGACAGACAGACAGACAGACAGACAGACACACACACACACACACAGAGACAGACACACAGACAGACACATAGACAGACAGACAGACAGATAGACAGACAGACAGACACATAGACAGACAGACAGACAGACACACACACACACAGACAGACACATAGACAGACAGACAGACAGACAGACAGACAGACACACACTCACACACACACACACACAGACAGACACACAGACAGACACACAGACAGACACATAGACAGACAGACAGACAGACAGACAGACAGACAGACAGACAGACAGACACACAGACAGACACACAGACAGACAGACGGCCAGACACATAGACAGACAGACACACACACACAGACAGACAGACAAGCACACACAGACAGACAGACACATAGACAGACACACACACACACACACACACACACACACACACACACACAGACAGACAGACAGGCAGACACACACACAGACACATACACAGACAGACACACACAGACAGACAGACACACATACACACAGACAGACAGATAGACAGATAGACACACAGACAGACAGACAGATACACAGAGAGACAGACACACAGAGACAAACAGACAGACAAACAGACAAACAGAGAGACAGACAGGCAGACAGGCAGACAGACAGATAAGAGACGGACACAGACAGAGCGAGGAAGACAGAGAGAGAGAGAGAGAGAGAGAGAGAGAGAGAGAGAGAGAGAGAGAGAGAGAGAGAGAGAGAGAGAGAGAGAGACGGACGTGCAGACAGAGTCAAGAACTGAAGGGAGAAAGATTTTTCACTCAGTGGCCCATTCTGTTCTTAAGCAATGTGAACTCATCGTTCAAACTTTTCGAAAACGTCAATTCACAAAAGGCAGATTTTACATTTCCTGCTGGTTTATGCTTCCCTCCATTTCCTTGTACTTTTATGAAACAGATGCGTGATGGAATTTTAAGATCACCCAGAAAAAAGATTTAGTTCACATTCTAACGTTTTACATAACGTATTTTGGGGGGTAGGTCATGAAGATCAAATGCGCTATCTAAACTCTATCCTGAATGTGTTAATATGATTCAATCTGGAAGCGCTTTATGGTTTATTAACAAGATCATTACAATGATTTACTCTTTTCCAAAGAGGACATCGACGAAACCCGACACAAAACATACACATGAAAGAGTCGAGGTTTGCAGGCTGGTGCCACTGCTGCTCTGGAGGATGTCGGCAGCACTACAGTCATGGCGGAACACAAGTACGACCATCAACCTACTGGCGTGGAAGTGACGCCTTTAGCGTCCCGGGAGCCAATGAGGCGTAAACACAGGGCGTTTGATGACGGCGAACGGACGGACGGACCTCGCTAAACAGCGGCTGAGCACGGCGCCTGCGGTCCCCTTCTCTCAAATTATCTCCCCTGGGCCCAGAACGATCAATCTTGAATGTTCTGCCTGCATTGTCTCATCTCGTCGATTACTCGTGAAGCGATTCACTGCTTGACGTACGCTGGTGACTTTTTCCTCAGAGGCTCGGCTCTGGCTTTCCAGGTGTTATTTATCTTGCCGATTGCCTCCCTTGCGAGCTGCGTGGCTACTGAAGTCCATGGGTCGAGCCAGAAAATGGCCAAAAGTCACCTGAGGTCGTTACGTAAACATAACGTCATTGAGGCCTTTGGCTCCAAACTTAACCGAGAGAAGTCGAGTCCACCTGAGAGAGATTACTAGAAGCGCGGTCTCGCAGACTACTTAAACGAAACGCCGTACTTTCAGCTGGCCTTTTTTAAAGCCATACAATGTGTAAGACTTCGTGCTCCAGCGTTCTGATGGATCCGGACTGCAGTTGGAGGAAAAGTGCTCGGGGCGTGTGCTCGGTGATGTGTTATTTGTCCACGTGCTGCATGTAATCAACCACCGGGGTAACTGCCGCGACGCACCCTTGCGTTGGAGAATTGCTGTCTCACTGCGCAGTACGAGTTCTTGATGCTTTGTAAAAGTGGAGCCGTTGTCGTCATTAGCAGCAACACTGGAGAAAGACACGATCCATATCCATAAAAGCTGTATCTTTCATTCTTCTTTATAATAAAATAATAGAAATGAGCAAGGAGGAAGTAGCTTTGGTGGTATATTGTCCATCCACTCAAATGAACTTTGGAGAAAGTGTGCAATGGATCTTTTTTTAAATAAAAAAAGAATTTGATATTGAGTCAGTTGTCGGCAAGACGGATCCGTGACATGTCCGACGATGAATAAAGTCATACGCCTTCATGAAGGTTTTCCTCTGTAGCGACCAAGGTAATGCCAATCCAAACATCATGTAATATTCTGAGTTGACATCTGCTGAGATGAACGTGTCGTTCCCTTTATCTAACGTAAATAAAAGGACATTGTAAGGTCTGATACGGGAGGTAGTTGCACTAGACCGCACTGTCATGATACAATAATATGCTAATGTCATAGCAGTGGTCTTGACATGTAAGTCATTGTACCACTGCGTGTTGAAAGCTGTTCTGTATGATTTCCCTACATAGGTGCCGGCTGTATTTATTTTCTTCAACAGATGTTGTTTCTGAACATTTGCCTTTAGGCACATTAATGGTAAATGAAAAAGATAACCCAAGCAGCAGAAAATGGTATTTACAACACACTGTTCTCTCGATCTGACAATTGCGACTGAAGACCAACTGCAAGCGGCTTCCTTAGAAGTTCACAATCCTTATTTATGTATGTCAAGACAACACATGCACGTAAGAAAACTATAACTTTTCCCACCGACTTTCGCAAACCTATCACCTGTGTTCATTGTCTTTATGACGTCGTTCGGAAAGTAACGTCAGCATCTCTACGAGAAAGGAAATTAAATGTTGTTGGGTTCGTGTGTGTGACAATGACAAAAACCAAGCATATTACATATGATATTCGAAGTTTTTCTATTTGGCGATATCAATGATCACATTTGGTTTCAAATGTCGATGCACGTGATTATATTTAACTCATCATATTCGTCCCGTTGACTTAATTCAAAAGATGTTTTTGTTGGAGAAAGCTTTAGAAGACATGCGCTGGAGACGTGGTAATTAATACTCGCACGATCAAACTGCACAGGGAAATATATCAGATTGAATCCCTGTGACATTTTGTTCGGTTCCATACTTTATGACATTCCAGTAAGTCATTGCTTCTTTCATGTTAAGATGCAAATTTGTTGTATCATAAAGTAAACTTTTGCCAAAATTATAACAGTCATTGTAACACAGTGACTGAAACGGAGGAGTGTGCAGTCAAAACACCATGGGAAAGGCTATTTGAAGAACAAGTGTTTTATTTTTATATCAATAATCCTGGATGGCCTATAAGTTCTGGTTTTCACTACCACAGAAATTTCGCCTCGATTTGCAACACGTCTCTAGAATGGTTTATGAAGTGTCTCATATGAGAGAAAACAAGTTTGTCTAAAAGATGCATACGCCTCTACCTAAAGTCGCCGTGGTAATATATTCCAAGGAAAGC
>JAWQFJ010016545.1:77500-115000 GCA_034096865.1 Theodoxus fluviatilis | reverse complement strand
CCGGGTTGGCACTCGAGACAATGTCGCCCCTGGATCGATCGCCATTCATGCTGGCTGAGGGCTTCTGTCTTCACAGGGGGATTCACCCCGTCCTCCTGTCTCCTAAACCTCTCTGTTCCGGTCCCCAGAGTCAGCTGTCTGAAATGTTCACTGCCTTACCCAGTTGTTCCCCATGTAGATGGGATGAATGGCGATAAACGTCTTTTCAACCTGTGAATAAGCAACGTGCTAAAGCAGAACGGAGAATCCGAAGACAAGTTCCTTCTGCTCTAATGTTTGCGCAGACACATGTCCAAACAGGACAGGTAAGCCTGCATGTCTGGCTGTGGTGGGTCTCTATGTCTGGGCATGGTGCAGTTTCTGTGAAGGACGAACACTTTTTGAGGTGTAACATTTGCATTGTACTTTCTCGGGATGCAAAGACGTTGGTGCAGGCGAAAACGTTTAAATTTTGTACTCTTGACACGAAGTGTGTTTTCAGTTTCGGTTAGAATCCCATGTTATCAAACTTTTGACAAGAAAAAAAAAGTAAGCATAACATCGTAGAGGCTTTCCATTTGAAAAATGATCCTAATTGATAGACTCTTTATACTTGACTTCCCTCTAAAGTAACTTATTCAACAAACAGGAAGGCGAAATGTAAAATGATCGCAACAACTACATGGTCTCATTCCCCTGGGTTCTCAGGCATTGATGTTTCTTTGATCAAACGACATCGACCGCCCAATGAATCCATTACTACATACATTGAAAGTAGTCACTTCAAAAAACATAGTTTACTTTGGATATGTAGGAGTAAGAACATGATGACATTAAGAAGTCAAAACTTATCAGAATATTGATGACATAAAAATAGATTCGAAAAGAGGAGCAGCAGGGAAGCAGTGTGGGATACGGCGACGTGGGATTAAAATAGCAGGTTGGGCAAGGAAGTCCATGGATACTGAGAAATCCATCAGCTGAGAATCGCTGGGAATAATCTGCAGCAAGGAAACACAAGGAGAAAGGGATGACGGGTGGTGGGTGCACACGAATCACACGACAGACATGGACAGATGAAGATGAAGGAGAAAAGATTGGGTATGAGAAGTGAATTAAAGCAGACACGGTGGGTGATAGATGGGTTATGAACTGTGCCGTGGGTCATGAACTGTGCAGTGGGTTATGAACTGTGCAGCGGGCTATGAACTGTGCAGCGGGTTATGAACTGTGCAGTGGGTTATGAACTGTGCAGTGGGTTATGAACTGTGCAGTGGGTTATGAACTGTGCAGCGGGTGATGAACTGTGCAGCGGATTATGAACTGTGCAGCGGGTTATGAACTGTGCAGCGGGCTATGAACTGTGCAGTGGGTTATGAACTGTGCAGCGGGTTATGAACTGTGCAGTGGGTAATGACTGTGCAGTGGGTAATGAGCTGTGCAGTGGGTAATGACTGTGCAGTGGGTAATGAGTGTGCAGTGGGTAATGACTGTGCAGTGGGTAATGAGTGTGCAGTGGGTAATGACTGTGCAGTGGGTAATGAGTGTGCAGTGGGTAATGAGTGTGCAGTGGGTAATGACTGTGCAGTGGGTAATGACTGTGCAGTGGGTAATGACTGTGCAGTGGGTGATGAACTGTGCAGTGGGTGATGAACTGTGCAGACATTGATAAAAGATAAGAAAAGGCCAAAGGAACACGGAAGACAACACAAAAAAGACGGGCAGATTTGAAATAAGGTTAGGATGATATTAAATATAAAATCAAACAGAGAAAAAGTACCATCCCTGTAACTTTCCATCAACATCGATATGAAGATGTCGGAGCAGGTACAGCTCATCATTGGTGGCCACGTGAGGTTCAATGTCGAGCTAATATGCCCAGATAACAACTTTGGCGTCATCCTAACGTTGAAACAGCCCACGGATTTCTTTCTCTTTCATCATCTCCTTCCGTACACTTTCTCCATTCTTTATCGGCACCTTTTTCCTAGGGGGGGGTTGAGGTAAACCAAGCAGCACAGTTCGCCGCGAGAGGCTAGGCCTCGATCAATACACGTCGTCCCGGCAAAAGTCGAGTGAAAATACACCGGTAATGCCGCTAATTGTCAGACTCGCCAGCTCCAGTTTCCAAGAAGAGGCTGACTACGATTGCAATGCAAACAGATACCAAAGTCCTGGAGCATTTTTCCGTGTTTGTTCTCATGTCAAGACGCGCCGTCATAAGCTACGGTACGAATAAACATGCTCGCGCACATTCTTCTGAAAATAGTTTCCTTGTATTCAGCTGAGGCACTAGTCATGGATTGAGACTGAGTACGTTAGGCATTGTCTTTTCAATGAAATACCACGTAGCGCAGTCTCCAGTTGAACCTGTTTGATGCGAACATGTTCGTACATGAACTAACATACTAGAGATCGAGCTGTATATTTTTTAATTAAAGGTGCACGTAAGTGGTAAGTCAGCTAGGCGAGGAAGTTTTCACTGATTCTAGTAATTTCACCGTCTCCCTTCGTACAGGGTAATAGTTTTCAAGATATAAAATAAGATTTAAAAAATTAAGGGTGTAGTTTTATTCATTTAGCCAATAGCGCTTATGTCAAACTACAAAAAGATATATGACATAACACACAGCCCCCCCCCCCCCCAAAAAAAAACAAAAAAAAAACACACACACACACACACGCACACACACACACACAACGATAACAACAACAAAAACCACCACCACACCATTTAAAACAACACAAACTTACACAGTAGTACAAAGAGGGACCACGTGATGTTGCTATGGCGTTTTGCATCGCATATTCCTAAAATGCCACTTCTGCGACATCATGATTAAGAGTGCCCTGCCTTCTTGTGTGTGACGTCAATGTCATTAGGGTCTACTTCCGTGTGAAATCGTCAGGTG
The DNA here is from genome assembly GCA_034096865.1 of Theodoxus fluviatilis. Lineage (NCBI taxonomy): Eukaryota > Metazoa > Mollusca > Gastropoda > Cycloneritida > Neritidae > Theodoxus > Theodoxus fluviatilis. The sequence continues at coordinate 112,109 of JAWQFJ010016545.1, read as the reverse complement.
CTTAATGTCTTGATGCCGGATTAGACAGTACGAGTAAAGTCAGAATAACTGCTCAGAACAAGGATTCCCTCGTGGGTGTGCGAACCGTAACAAACGCCATCTCAGCCCTTACATCCTTTCTGCAAACTAACGTGCTCAAAGCAATTACAAACGACAGCCACATGTCCGCGTGCAGACAACGTGTGTTCCCCTGCGACCGGTCAGACATTTTAACAGCGGGGCACCAAGACCCAAAAGGGTCTCCGGTCTCTAGCATTCAGTCTAGAAGTACCTGGAGCTCTTCCTGCACTCCTTGTCCATAAAGGTCTCCAGGTTTTTAGGTCTGAGGACTCTTCAAAGAAGGTCCAGCACCCCATATGCCCCAGGGCCGGAGGAAGAGCACACAAAACCTCTCCCACTCCCATTCTCAGTCGCTGGTCGGGACGATGGCCACTGGAAATGCAAGAGGCGCGGAAAGAGCAGACTCTTATGATTCCTCGACAGAGCCCAGGGGCGGCAAAGGATCTTTTAAAGATCAAACAGCGACGTCACCAGCAAAATGGTCTTCCACGATAAAACCTGGACAGTGTGGCGCGCGACCTCGTTTTTTACCTCTCTTCTTGCGACAGGGGAAAGTTTTTTGTCAAGAGCAGACTGACCTTCCCCTTCCAGAACATAGAGGATTCTGATCAGAGCGTGGCGTGTAGAGTTTCCTCTTGCGCAATGACTTCACCATTAGGTGACTATGTCCCTCATTAGAAAAACTCTAGAATCAAAATCAAGTTTTTCAAACATTGGCGTTTTTTTAGGCAGAAATGCGCGGCTGATAAAATAGTTTTGTCAGCTTAAGATTGAAATTGTGTCCTCTGAGGATCCACGTGGGCGAGGTAACCTACCATTGCTGCGGTTTTCTTACCGTAAGTCTATATCGACCTGATGTGCGGAAAATGAAACGTGCGATGCTTGAAAAATGCTAAAGATGTGTTAAATGTTGTAGCATAAATAATGTTTTGTTTTCTCATGATATTACAGTACAATTTATTTAACTGAGACTGCTGTCGTCGGCATAATGAGTATTTTCAGTAGGTTAGAAAAGGTGTTCATACTGATTGCAAATACGGTCTGTTCTACGTCATGAATGCCTTTTGTCAGTTATCTCACTGGTGTGACATAGCTGAGCAGAAAACTTTAAAGTTGCTTGACTTTCCAAATAAGTATTTATGTAGATAATTTCCGAGTTTGCGTGCTATAAAGAATATGCACCAATCCATATTCCCGTGCCACAAAGAATACGTATAAATCCATACAACGTGCGGGTGACGTTCATCTGGAAGGCAAACCTAAAGACAATTTCAGTGAGAATTCAAGCAAGACTGTGCGTATACGTCTCCAGTACGGTTACGTAGAAACGAACAACTGGCAACTTTGATATAACTCGTTGTAGCTGAGTCTGATGCGGCTTCACTGATCGTACTGCTGCCAGATGTTTGGGAAGATTTAGAGTCAGCTCGAAGAAACGGTTTTATGATGAAAGAAAAAAAGTTCACTGAATGACGGTAGCTATCTGTTGAGGCTTAATGAGGAGGCAAGAAAACGGCACTTCCTGGCCCAATTCAAATTTCTTCCTACCAAAATTAAGTGAATGTTGACGCGCGTCTCGAAGGCGCAAAACAGAAGTCAGGTTGAATAAAATCTCAGGAGTTCGGACAATAGCGAGGCGTTGCCGTTCGCAAATTATTTTCTCGACGGAATGCCGTTTTTCCCCCGATATTTCGAAGCAAATATCGTGGAGCGAGAAGACGAACCGCTGGTTTTAATGACAGACAGCGTTAGGTTGGCGATGGCGCGACTTTCATTGCATTTAGGAGTTCTGGCGTGTGTCGAGCTGTAGAGATCCGACATGCCAAAAGTCATGCATCTGAGTGCATTATGTTATTCATCATACATGTGCCCAGTTATCCGCCATTGACGAAACACCTTCTTCTGAGTGCAAATGCCGTCCTCGGAGGTAAAGGTACTTTAATGATTCTGTTACTCATCACAGACCGACAAAACTGTTCATCGTTATTTCTTCAAATCACACTTGACATGGAACATCTTGACATCGTCGACAAATGTGAACTTTGTCAGATCAGAAACTTTCAACTGTTGGCGAACCGCAGAGTGCACGATATGACTTAACAAGGCGTATGCAGATGAACAGATAGACGATTAGACAGTCGCGCACAAGAGCACACAGATATATACATACCCAAAGACACAGACAAATCCACAGAATGACAGTGAAATAGCAAAAAGACAGAGACAGAGAGATTGACAGAGATACTGAATGAAAGACAGACAGAAAGACTGACAGAGAGACAGACAGAGAGACAAACAGAGAGGCGGGCAGGCAGGCAGGCAGACAGAGACAGACACACACACAGAGACAGACACACACACACAGACAGACAGACACACACAGATACAGAGATAGACGGAGGGAAGGACAGACGGATGGACGGTTAGACAGACAGACAGACAAAGGGACTGATGGATGGATAGACGGACGGACGGATGGACAGGCAGACAGACAGACACAAAGACAGAAAAACTCTCAGATTGAAAAGCAGAGAGAGAGGGGTGGGTGGGTAGAGAGAGAGGAAGAGAGGGGAGGGAGAGAGAGAGAGAGCGAGCGAGAGAGAGAGAGAGAGAGAGAGAGAGAGAGAGAGAGAGAGAGAGAGAGAGAGAGAGAGAGAGAGAGAGAGAGAGAGGAGAGAGAGAGAGAGAATGAACGGACTTAGTTTATTGTTAGGCCTCCGGCCCATTACAATTAGATTATACGCAGTATGCCTCATCGGCCATTGCAATACTGACTGCCTCCTTTCTTCTTTTAAATGCATAATATATATATATATATTGATACATGCCGTATAGAATTTACGTTCTGTGTTGAGAGAGAGAGAGAGAGAGAGAGAGAGAGAGAGAAGAGAGAGAAAAGAGAGAGAAAAGAGAGAGAGAAGAGAGAAAGAGAGAAAGAAAGAGGGCGGGAGGAGAGAGGAGAGGAGAGAGAGGAGATGAGAGACGAGATAGATAGAGATAGAGAGAGAGAAGAGAGAGAGAGAGAGAGAGAAAGAGAGAAAGAGAAAGAGGGCAGGAGGAGGGAGGAGAGGAGAGGAGAATGAGGAGAGGAGAGAGGGGAGAGAGAGAGAGGGGAGAGAGAGAGAGAGAGAGAGAGAGAGAGGAGAGAGAGAGAGAGAGAGAGAGAGGAGAGATAGATAGAGAGAGAGAGAAAGAGAGAGAGAGAAAGAGAGAGAGAAAGAGAGAGGGGGGGAAGACATACATTGAGACAGATTCAGACACGGAGACTGGGAGAACGAGAGCATTATCATTTCAATAACGCCTACTTCACAACCTGTTCAACGGCATCTCCCATACTGCCGCTACCAGAGGAAGGAAACTGGGTGCATAAGAAAACGGGACGAATGATTATTACTTGGACCTGCAGTGTGGCAGAAGTAACCTCGGGTTCCACATTAGAGGTGGGGCATTCTCCATTACAGCGGGAAGACCTTTCAGGCCTAATGAGCCCCGCTGCATCACCGCAATCAGCAGAGGCTCGACCCTCCATCAGAAGACACAAGAAATGCGTGATCGGGATTTCTCCCTTCGACAGCGAGCGTTGAGGTGGCTGTGGTGAGATAGCGAGAGGGGACGCCCCCTTACACAGGGACTTGGGATGAGCTCAAGAGTAGCAAATTACAATTAAATGACAATAATTTTCCAAACGTTAATAAAATTTACAAAACCAACTTGTTCGGTGCAGGGTATGTTAAAGTACAGACCACCAATTGTTTGGATCATTATCATCTTGATTGGAGCAAAGATTCTTCAAGATTTTTTTTATTTTTACGTCGTCGTACTCCTACTGATGCAGTTTTTTTTTTTAAAATATGATGAGTCCACCATGATAGCAAATTCTCTTTAGGACTTTATGGATTTATTTTATTTTATTTGCATCTAATCATTTGTACAAAAACGTTGGTTCGTGACGGCGGATCGGATTGTAGAGATGGAGTAATGGACTTTTCCACCCACGCGACCCTTGGTATTGTTTCACTGATAATACTTGTAAAAAGCTCGATACAAAATGTATTGTATGTGGACGGAAGGCTTTTTCAACACACCTTTCGTCATTTCATCGGAAAGGACACACTTCCCTTCTGCAATACAGAGTCATTGTTTAATGAACTGTTTAATATCATACGTTCACACGCCTGCATACACGCACGCACGCGCAGGCACACCCACACACACAGAGGCACATAGAGGAAATAACGCCCTTCTTTTGATTTCTACAAATCTACAAGTTTGATAGTCTCGCTTTGCCTATTTGCAAACCAAAAGATGCCTCTTTATTACATTCTGTGTGAACTGATCTGTACGTTTGAATAAAAGACGCTATATCGTTTGCTAGTTATTCATATTTCGGAGGAAATCGTTTACACTTGACTCTTCCAGACATTTCAATGAACAACATTGAGCAATGAAGAAGTTCAAGACAAATGTACCAGTTAATATGCAAGGTGCCGCACTTTTCCGGTTTAGACCGGAAATAAAATCTAAAACAAGTTGATTGAAGGATCGGAGACGCAGCGTCGAGTTTCACCTGGGTTCTTCCTAAATTTAGCAGTTCACTTCCGATGTTCGGGACCGAGGCCGTATCATTGACGTAACACACAAGGCCCTGTCATGCAGTTTATACGAGCGCTCGCCATGCCACGATGGGTCCATTTCGAGGCTGGTTCACTTTGATGTCTATTTTTCAACGCCGTCGCTTGTTTCTATTCGAAGCATCGCCACAATGCATGTTCCCCTTGCCCCCAGAGAAGCCGCTGGGTCATATCAGAGCGGGACTGATGTAATTAGCTCTGGTTGACAAAGTCCACGGATGGGTCCTCACTCTTTCTGCCCGGAGACCGGGATCCGGAGCAGGCGCCAATTGAATTTGGAAAGCAATCCTATGGCGATCAACGCTGTGGGCATCTCCAGCGATCACGCCATTCATTCCGCCTGTTTCACTCGCGGGTAAGATCTCTCCGTTGCGCGAAGCCTGCGCTTCTTCAAGTGTCAATTAGGAGCCCCAAAAAGGTGCGAGCGTCTTCACGCAGTCAGTTTCTTCTCTCTTTCCTCGTGCTCATTTTTCCAGAGAGGAGTCCATCACCGCTTGTAGGAGTTCTTCAATTCTATACCGCAGAGGTTCAAAGAGGCAGACCCCTTCAGTGTGAAGTTGCGTTAGGGATTTCCTTCCGCTCAGGTTCCTATCTAATCACCGTTCCCTTGCAGTTGTCCTCTTTGCTGAGGCCAAGGCCTCGGTTGGCGAACGTGCTTCGTAACGCAAGGAAAACCGCCACACCCCCGGCCCTCCATTGATTGATTACCATCCTCAAAAGATGCAGGGACTCTCCTCCTTCTTTTATTGGAAGAACCATCAGTGCTTCATTAGTCTCTTTTGAAAAGCTACATTTCATGAGAAATGGATACCTCCTGAGCGTAATCGTTTGCGGGAGAATATGAGTGTTTTACTCTTTGATAATCGCCCGGGTCGGTTTTGAAGGCGCAATAAAACACGTTTGCCGGGCAACTGGATTGAGGATGAATAATTTCCTACGTTATAGTTTGAAATAGTGAATCATCGATGCACAGTTCCCTTGTAAAACTGACACTTTGAAATGATCTTCAGAAAGCCTAAGATGTGGCCTAAGCAAAAACCTTTTCCTCAAAGACCCGATCTCCCTGGTCATCCGAATCGAAAACAAATTTATCCGAAACACTTTACTCATCAATTACTTGCACTATCACAACTCGAATTCTTCCTTGATCTGGACCAAGAAAAATCCTGATATTAAAAAGTAAGTTAAATCATCAGAATTAAAATATTTTTTCTTAAACATTACAATGCTGTTCCTCTCCATAAAAAAGCATAAATCGAATTATGGATCACACTCAATGTTGAAACATTTTTATCTGCTGAGGACCACCTGCCGAACCTATCGATTTCTTTTTCCACTCTTCAGGCCGTTTTGGACATCTGAGCCGAGGCTCACAGCATCTGGAGAACGTTCTTCAGATGCACATCGAGAGCTTCGCCCCAACACTCGATAGATACACCTACGTCACAAGATGACGGTTCGCTGATAGGCAGCAGGAGTGGGGGTGACCAAGTGGCCAAGATCCATAGGCAGAAATTAGGTCAGCCTGAACCAGAGAGACAGATGTGAGGAAGACAAGAAAACAGAGGAAATTTTGTTCCAAAGCACTTTTACAGGAGCGTTGATGGACCATGGAGGCAGACTGCAATGTGACGCCAGGTGGCATGTGTAGGTGTAAATGTATGTGTGAGTGTGAGTGTATATGCTAGTGTTAGTGTAAATGTATGTGTGAGTGTGAGTGTGAATGCGAGTGTAAATGTTTGAGCGTAAGTGCAAATGCTAGTTTGAGTGTAAATGTATGTGTGAGTGTGAATGTATGTGTGAGTGTAAGTGTAAATGCTAGTGTGAGTGTAAATGTATGTGTGAGTGCGAGTGTACGTGTTTGTGTGATTGTAAATGAATGTGTGAGTGCAAATGTACATGCCTGTGTGTATAAATGTGTATGTGCACGCACGGGCACGAGCCTTATCATCGCGGCATGCATGATGGTTGCTTTGATATCTCAAAAACCCGGTTCACTTTTACACACAAAAGATATGCCTGTGTTTGGTTTGGGCATTTGCCGCTGCGAGTATGCGTGCTTGCATTTGACTCTACACGTCACAGTCAAGCCATGACGTACACTTAAAAAAACCCTTGATGAAGACCACAAAAAAGCATCTGAACGTTCACATGCATGTGCTGTTATGCTAATGTGCAAATATAGATACATGGGAGTAAAATGCTAAGCAAACCATAAACGAGGACAGCTCCTCAAAAAGTACAAGTTGCTAAATTAATATTGAAATATTGAGTAAACATGTCTCCTTTCAATATCACTATTGCAAATTAGGAAGGAAAACCACTTGCCGATAATTAAGGTTTTTTATTGGCGAAAAGATAACCTGCACTACCTGTTCACGCCTTGCTGACCTTTTTTTAAAACAAGAATGGCAAAGCCCATACACGACTCACATGCTGACAGGATGTGAAAATGGCTGTTTTCAGACAACATTTACGGCCCCTGCGACCTTGACTTTGAAGCAAGGTCAAGTCACTATGTATGTTTTTTGACGCCTTGTCATCATACACCATCATGCCAAATTGGGTGTTGATAGACTTAATAGTCTCCGAGAAAAATCCAACGTTAAAGTTTTGTACGGACGACAGGACGCCCGGACGCCCGGAAGGACGACACGGGTGGCCTAGTATGAAAGTATAACATGTGTACTACAATGTTGTGAAGTTTGGAAGAGTTATCTTTCATAGTTCATGGTCAAGGTCACTTCAAAATATGTATACAATCCAACTTTAAAGAGCTCCTGTGACCTTGACCTCCAAGCAAGGTCAATCAAACTGGTATCAAAAGATAGGGATTACTTTGCCCTATATACCATATATAGGTCAGGTATCCAATCTCAAAAACTTCAGAGAAAATTGGAAAATGTGAATATGGCTGTTTTTAGACAACATTTACGGCCCTGCGACCTTGACCTTGAAGCAAGGTCAAGTCACTATGTATGTTTTTTGACGCCTTTTCATCAGACACCATCATGCCAAATTGGGTGTTGATAGACTTAATAGTCTCCGAGAAAAATCCAACGTTAAAGTTTTTTACGCATGCCCGGTCGCCCGGACGCCCGGACGGACGACACGGGCGAGTACATAGACTCACTTCTGTTTCGCATGTGAGTCAAAAATTGAAATATTTCTGTGTAGGAAGCCTGATTATTTCGAAATCAATCAGCATGCGTTCAGCGTTTCAAGCTCGAGTGTGTTGTCGTGTTCTGTCAGGCAGAGACCAGAACTGAAGAGGGTGGGACTGAAACGCTGGAAACAATTAGTCAAAGACATTACACAAGGACACTGTGCACACTGACAAAGGGAAGATAAAGAAGAAAGAAGGTGGCGTGGAAAAGAAAATAGCAAAGATCTTCATCGACAGAATTAGGCACAGATTTTGCCCAAGGCGCGCTCGTCGCCATGAAGTAAAGACGACCGCCACTCCACCATCTCGGATAATTCTCAAGTGTTTGACGAACGGGCGAGCAAGGTCGCGAGCATAGAATTCCACCAAGCGCTCACCCGGAATTCCTGGCGAAATAACAGGGTTTGCCGCGCCACTGCTCTTCACGAGTCGTTGATGAACGAAATTTCTCGAAGGAAGAGCAAGCCAAACAAATTGGAGCGCGTAAGGTATTTTTTCAGGAGGAAAGTGGACATTTATTGCCAGTGTGAAACGTTCGATACCTTCCTCGCTATCGCTCCTGGCCACTATGACGCGATAGCCTGCGTGGGGAGCGCAAATTATCGACGTCCGTTTCTTACTGATGATTTTCAGACCTTGAAGATCGCGACTAGAGATCTGCGGAGATTGTCCAGGGACCGCGGGGAAAGAGACGAGTGTTTCCTTTCTTGGTGGCACTCGCAGCGTCTGCGTGGAGAAACGACAGCCCCGCAGAGATCCCTTCTCCTCCTCTTGTTTTAGAGTGCAGGTGTTTCGTCCCATCGTGAGGTGGAGGGCGTGACGCAGTAGGCATATCCTTCTCACTGACTGCGTCGTTTCTGTTGAGTGGGTGGCTGCGCTGATCTTCTACGGTGATATTAGGATTCGTCCTTTCTTCGTTTCTGTCTTCCCATTCAGCATTTCCCTTCTCTTCTCTCCTACATCCACCCTCCTCTGCTGTCCACTATCACATCCTTCTCTTCGTTCCTTCTTTCTCTCCATCCCTACTTCTTCCCCTTGCCCCTTTTCGCCCTTCGCCTCCCTCATTTGCCCTTTCCTTCCTTCCTACCTTCATTCATTCATCCATTCCTTTCTTTTTCATTTTTCTCTTCTTCCCCATTTCTTCTCTCTTTTTCTTTCCTCTTCTTGAGGATAGTGTTTAATAATGCTCCTCTGTAGCAGAAGCAGTGGCAGCAACAGCAAAAGCAGCCGTAACGGCAACAGCAGCGGCTTTACTTTCAAGGGTGTCCACGCTGATGGCAAAGTCATCTTCGCTCAAATCAGGATACCACCTTTTCTTTCACCAGACATCAAATTCGAAGTGGAACACCCTCCAAGAAGACTTATTGGGGTCAATGTGAAGCTTGATATACTTGACGGAACAATAACAATGAAAATGTGGGTTTTCGTTTCGACAAATCATCAACACGGCGGAGTTGCCGTCGGATATATTCTATCTTGGCTGTCTATTGTATGGTGATTATATTCTTGATAGTGATCATTCTCCTAACATATTTGAAAACTGGGCAGTTTTGACAGTGACAACATTTATGCACTGTGCTACCTCGATGAACATTTAGACTTTTTTCCGTCACTAAGCCGCAATTTTATCTCCACAACCAAAAAACCCAACCCTGCCCCGCTATATGTCCGTCAGTATGGGCGAAATCCAATATGGCACTTTCTACATGAAACACTGCGTGCACAATAATATGTCGTGGGAAACGACACTTCCCCCACAAGGTTCCAAAGATCTCTGATGTATAGCTGTGTCCTGGAGGCTTCAACCAGGGCTCACAGACTCCCATTACCATCGTAGGTAGAAGATAACCGAGTTGTAAAGGGCTCGTATCTAGGTATCAAAGAGGCCGTTTATGCAGTAACCTCTGTCGCTTTGGTCGTTGAACCCGAGAAGCTGCGGCACTATGCGCTCGCCTGAGGGGGTCAGGCCTGCCATCACTTCAGCCTGCACTACGGCAAACGTGCGAGTAAGAGCACGGCTGGGTCTCGCGCTCTGAGGTCTTGGGGCGTTTGGGCGCCTCTTTTAGAAGAGCATCACTAGAAGGACATGAATGCGGTCGTCAAGGAGCAACCTCAACTAATGTGTCCACACCCTTCGGACCGTAACAGGGTTTCCTATGAGAAAACTTCTCGCGCCGATGTTTCTTGTGCCACTTCAGACCACTCCTGGCCCTACCCAGCGCCTGTCTTGGCCCCCCGTCCCCTGCCCCGGGGTGTAAAAGTCCGAACCTATTACTCATCCAGCTCCGTCATTCAGGTTCCCCCTCCACGCCCAGAACAGCCCCTGGCCCCGTCTGGCCCACACAGTCTCCTGCCCCTCACCAGAAGACCGTTAAGTTGACGCCAATAACTTTTGGGTGTGTCGCCCCTTTCTCCAGCGCAAAGACGGCCTGCGCTGGCCTAATTGGGCAAATTTGTCTCCGGGCTTCCCAGGCAGAAAATGACGTGACACGTGCAAAGTCCCCTCAGTGGTGTTCATTGTGGAAAGTCCCCACCTTTCCGCGGTTCGAAATGTGTCCTTTTCCCCCGCGAAACCGCAACCTTTGAGGCTTCCTTGTTTTCCCACGCCGTTCACATTTGTCATCTATCTCGCATCTCGTCCGAAACGTATATTCGTCTAAGTGTTTGCGAAACAAAAAAGTCGAAAAGAGATATGGGAAACAAGGGGGAAAGAAGGAGGAAGGATTCGTCCGGCTGGGGGGTTCTGTGGCAACTACTGGGTTTGCTAGGATGCACTCCGACCCCTCGTTGCACTGGATCTGCGCATTATCTCAGTAACTCCACATGCACACTGGCTGTAGTGACACTATCGTGATTTGATCATGTGCATTAGAGTAGAACCTGCACTGGGATGCTAACAATTATAAACGCCACTATGCTGTTGAAAAAAAGCCACGATTAATGACCATTGTTTCGACTCCATTTTCTACCAAACTCATGTTGTTCACGAGAAGCATTGTCGGAGAATTTGCTGAAAGAAACACAGTTGGGATTTGCTTCGTTTTCCAGAATGGCCTGATTCCATACCTAGAACAGTCCACACAATCTCCAACATGCCTACGCCGGTGAGCTATTTCCGTCCAACTCTGCTTCAAGAGTTGGTGGATAACACTCAAATTCTAGCCCCAAGTCTAAATTATACGAGCCACGTGCTGATGATTATCTAACAATCACCTCAGTGTCGTTTCGTGTAGAGTGCTCATAGATCTCTAATATGACGCCATACTGTTAGCATGATTAGTTTCTCGAATGTCGATAACTTCTCTCTCAGATACGACAGGCCCGCGCAGATAATAAAAAATGAGACTGTCATGATAACATTCCACTATCTCTCTCTGTGCTGCAGATAGTTTGAATTTACAACAGCTCACGTTTCAAGCTCGTCCCACATGGTAATAACCTTTTTTCGAATGCTAGAATCATATCGGCACGCGAGAAAATTACATTTTCAGTTGGTCAAGCGTGTATGTAGATAATTCTTTTTAATTCTATTAAAAAACAACTCCCTGAATAGTATTTTATTTGACCTCCCCACTATTGTTCCCGATGCACGCGCACGCACTGGACCTCCCATGGTGAGACTGATACAACATAACAACTCGAATATAGAACATCTACAAAGTTTTCTCCAACCTCTCCACGTTGTTGGCAGTGTGGACTGAGGCAGTACACAGTTGCATTAACATGTCTCCTCTTCCTCTTCTTCCTCCTCCTCGTCCCTCTCTTTCCCCCTCCTCCTCCCTACACCCACCCTTCGTTTTCCTCTTCTTTTTCTGGGATGTTCGTGATGCCCGACTTTAAGTGATACTGATATTTGAAAGAATGATGACTAGTTCACAGTTTAAGTGAATGCAATTCGTTGGTCATCTGTCCACTTTGTACGATATTCAAGGAACCTGTGAAAAGATTTCTCTCTGTCTGACGTAACATTAACAGCATGTCAGATAGGTAAACGGTAACTCGATAGTGTAAGGGACACCCCCTCGAATTGTAAAAGTCGGTGCCATTTTCAATAGGATCTTTCCACTTCTTTCTTTGCGGCAAAAGTAAGCGTTGGATGATATCCTCGTCGCAGTCGAAATGGCTAGAAACGATCTATGAACGTCATCATGCTCTGAAAAGCTGGTGTGTTTCCCATCCCATCACTCCCCACCACCCCACCCCACCGTTCCGTGTTCTAGTGGCACGGTTACACTTCCAGCCAGTTCTCATACTTTTCTCCTACGTAGCTCTCCCAACTGTGGAAGCGTTCGTTGTCCCTGTGGATTTGACTCGTTTGATGAGTTTAGAGTCATTCCAAGGAATAGAATAGTAAAAAGGAAATCGATGGCTGACCCAGCATGGGCAGAATGTAAATGTTCCAAGCACGCACCCCTGGGGTGTCGCAGAGGACGAAGAGGGACACAAATAATGCAAGAGGCGGTACGCGGTATTTGATCGCCAACACTCAATTTTTTTTCTCTCAGGCGATTTGTCTATATTCTAAAAGTTAGAACAACCATTCTATTGGGAAAAACAGCTCTTCAGCGCAATTTCGTCTGTCTTGTGTCGCGTTGAATCAAGTCTCCGTTTTCGACTTTTCGATTGCCTCAAGGAATTCAGTCTCACTTTCGTGGATTCGAGTTTTCATCACATATCCACGACATCCGAGAAATGGAAGATGTAATCACACTTACGCATGCACACACGCGCTCACGTGCGCATTGACCCCTACACAGACACAAATGCACGCACGAAACGCACGCACGTGTGCGCGTGTAGACACACATATATACACTTGCACGCACCTATGCAAACTGCGCGCCCTCTCACACACATGCATCTATATCCGCAGTTCAATACTTTTACCCCACTTTGTAAGCTTTTGAGTGTATGTGTGTGCGTGAGTGTGCGTGCGTGCGTGCGTGCGTGAGTGTGCGTGCACGAGTGTGCGTGCGTACGTGCGTGTGTGAGTGCGCGTGCGCGCGTTCGTGCGTGGATGCACGTGCGTGCGTGAGTGTTGTTACAAGACGGGGCTCTTGATCTCTCACTTAAGAGAGATTGTCTAGGGGTTTTTAACTTGCTGTCTTGTAACATCCACATTCTTTCCATTCAATCAAGGGGTGAACGAGACTACACAGAAAAGATAAGTAGGTGGAGTTTGACTTTAAAATAACTTTAATAATATGGAAGTAATAATGATAATTCTTCATATAATTAATTCAAAGTATTATGTCATACCAAGTTTAGCCAGCCAGCCTTTCAATGGTTACACTTATCTGTGAGCGTTCAATTCAGCTGATCACTGATGAGCGTAGAGCCCTTTCAACAGGGTTGTAGACGGATGAACAAGGGAGATGGGCCTGCCCGGGAATCTACAGTGTGCGTGCGTGCATGAGTGTGCGTGCGTGCATGCGACAGACAGAGACAGACAGACAGACAGACAGACAGACACAGACAGACAGACAGACAGACAGACAGACAGACAGACAGACAGACAGACAGACAGACAGACAGACAGACAGACAGACAGACAGACAGACAGACAGACAGACAGACAGACAGGCAGACAGGGACAGGGACAGGGACAGGGACAGGGAAAGGCAGACAGACAGGGACAAACAGGCAGACAGGCAGACAGACAGGGACAGACAGGCAGACAGACAGGCAGACAGGCAGACAGACAGGAACAGACAGGCAGACAGACAGGAACAGACAGGCAGACAGACAGGGACAGACAGGCAGACAGACAGGGACAGACAGGCAGACAGACAGACAGGGACAGACAGACAGACAGACAGACCGACCGACAGACCGACCGACAGACAGAGAGACATACAGACAGACAGACAGACAGACAGACAGACAGACAGACAGGCAGGCAGACAGGCAGACAGACAGACCCTGAGAGAGACACAGAAAGACAGAAAGACAGAAAGAGACAGATAGACAGAGAGAGACAAATAAAGAGAGAGAAAGAAAGAAAGTGTGAGAGACAGAGACAGATAGACAGATAGACAGAGACAGATAGACAGAGACAGACAGAGAAGGAATCGGGTAGCTGGACATAGAAATCCTAAAGGCTCTTTCTCTCTCAACTTATTTTAAACATCAATATAAAAATCACACACACACACAGACACACACACACACACACACACACACACACACACACATTAGTCTGATGACACTGCTTCACCCCTTGCTGGGGTTAATTAGTGCTTCCAATGAGAGAGACTCCATCTCCTCTTCACGCTCCATTGCCTGTACGGTTCCGTTCCTGCGTTCTGAAGCACTGGCGTTCCGGCTGTGACGTCATGCATGGTGTGATTGGCGTGTCCGACGTGCATGTTTATTTATAATTTTCCCGATGGCGAGAGCTGGGCTTCCTGTTTTCACACCAAGCAGTGCTGCATTAGTGCTTCGGGCAGCACCCGCGCGGGACAACTGTACTGCTCTTTGTTTTTTTCCGTCGTAACGCGGTCATTCCCGTGGGGGCAATGTTTTCCGCTCAAAGCAATCTCACCCCTCGCTGCTCCGCAGCTCCACAGTCAGAGCAAAGATGGCCTTAATCAGCTCCTCGTCTGCGTTCGATTATGTCGCAAGGTCAAAGTGAAGGCTGCGGAATGTCCGTGTTATGTCTTCCCCCTTCTCTTTGTCAGTCCAAAGGCCCCACTTCGTCATCTTGTTTAAACTTGGCCGATACCAAATGATCTTGCTCCTGAATGTGTGGGCAGACGCTAAAAGCGTGCTGCAGGAAATGACGCAGGAATTTGGGTCCACACAAGTTGTGTTGACGTTCGATAGAGGTTCTTTCAAGACGTATACAGAACTGTCGCCGGTTTCCTTACGCAGTGTTTCTACCGGGTGCAGCTAAACACGAGAAAGCCAGTTATGCATACGTCCTTTTATTGATTGTGTATCATACGTGTTGCGGATGTCTTGTAATCGTCAGCGATCGAATGAGAGTTCCCACAGTTTTATCACCATAAAACAGACGGAACTTAACGTATTCGACGTCTCAAAAAACGTGGACGAAATATTATTCAAGATGTTTCACGCATTCATGAGTTGCTACTTTCGCCCATCCCAAGGATGTCATGATCTATTTCAATGTCCTCTTGGTATTTTATCCTGCCCAGAATAATCAGTGGTTGCTACGCGCTCTTGGTAAGCTCATATCTAATGATGAGTGAAGGATGACATGATCGGTTGACATAAGCCACAAAGATTATCTTTTTAAAAAAAGGAGACTACAATAGACATGTGGATTTAGGGTCACAGCTTAAGAGTGTCGACGGATCACAGCAAACAAAGGCTTCGTTCATCATTATATCAATTGTCGTCTTCAGTAGGACATGCCTCTTGCATTCGATTTTCTTTTTATATCAATCCATTAACGAGTAATCCTTGGATATCCTCTGACAATCTGCTTATCGTCAATGTCCTTATGCTGCACATAATATATAGCGCAGCTGTAACACACACACACACACACACACACACACACATACACGCACACACACAGATTAATTTATTAGCTCATATGACTACTGATATTTAGTCAGTCGGTAGTTCTGTGATCCTTCCATAAGTTTTTATGTTTTCAAATGAAGCAAAGACACTGCAAAGTGCAACACTATTCAAAACTTTCATGTACTTCGCCTGTAGCTGCAGCAACTGGTCCTGATGATGACGATGATGATGATGATGACGATGACGACGACGACGTTGACGATGATGATGGTGATGGTGCCAATGCTTCATTTGATAACGTTGCTTCTATTGAAACTCTTGCTGCATCGTTGATGATGATCACTCCTTATAACTACGTCATTGTCTACACAACTTCTATTGCTACGTCATCATAGCTATCATTGCCCTCAGTACACGTGCCGTCGTATTGCCGTCGCCTCATCATTATAAAGGTCATGATTGTCTAGCTGCATATTCTCCCTTCTCCTCCTCCTCCTCCTCCTCCTCCTCATCATCATCATCGTCGTCGTCGTCGTCGTCGTCATCATCATCGTCGTCATCATCGTCGTCATCGTCGTCGTCATCGTCGTCGTCGTCATCATCGTCATCATCATCGTCGTCGTCGTCGTCGTCATTGTAATAATCATCGTCGTCGTCCTCGTCATTATCATGGTCGTCCTCGTCAGTGTACTCATCATTATCATTATCATCGTCGTCGTCATCATTGTAATCGTTATCAGCAGCCGCAGGAGCAGCAACAACAACAAAAGCAACAACAGCATCACCACCACCACTTTCACTAATTCTGTAACAGCATGCAATATTTAGGCCTATGTTTTGACGTACTTCCTATCTGGGCTATGACGTGGAATAAAAGTAGTCAACGTTTGAACTTTTCGGTTGATCTGTTTTCCATCCATCCATTCAATCATTTAACAGAAGAACATTACAAATTCTGTTTCCCTGATACCCGTGCCTGCAGAGGGATGTCAATACCACAACCCACTACGCAATAGCCCCGGTGTTAGAGAGCGGAGGATGCACTTGGTGCGAGGGATCACCGCAATGCACGGTATCTCTAGGGACAGGGACCACTTCTCTCGGCAGAGCCTCTGCACACCCATCACCGGTGCCAGCCCTTTGATGTCAGCGGTGGATGTAATGCAGCCCAGTCCACGCTGACGACTCGGTGTCATCGTTTACACCAGAAGCACCGGGGTGTGACGTGTCCCGCTACGGGGGTCATCAAATAAGGACTAAGGCAGGGATCTGTGCCTGGGGGGCCCAAAGCTAGCCATTCAAAAATTAAAGGAAAACACCCATTTTCCTGGACCGCTGGCTCCGAAGACAGTGGCTAGCAGAGCGAGAGTGACCGTCAGTGAAGGACGTCTCTGCCCTGCTTTTAATCGAATGGAAGCAGGGCTCGATTAAGAGAGTAATGGCCAGGCCCGTTTCTCCCGACAGCCAAATTAACTCGGAGCGTCTGCCTTGCTGCGCGTGACGCTTGGAGGAGAGAGGGAAAAGCAAACGACATTAACTCTCCCTGCTTTCCACATCTGCTCCACTACACCCAACCACGTCGCAGGCACGCCCGTCCCCCTTGCTGTGCACCCCCAACCTATCCCTGCCAATTCCCTTTCGTTCTACCGGGCCCTTAGTCAGGCTGTCCTCAGTCCTTTCCTCCCGGGGCGTGGCCTCTGTGCAACGAGCTTCAGTGCTAGGATAACACCCCTGTAGGTGTGCACATCATGTTTTTCCCCTATTTGGCCCAATCAACCTCATTACAATCCCTACCGTGATCAGCTTAATCTTTATCAGCTTTGCCCTGTCTTAAGAGCGTCGTACATTTGGATAGAAGTGAGTTTATCTTGTGCGCCGTGCACATTGGTAATTCTGCGAGACGTCGGGGAGAAAAAATTGCCCGAATCAAATTAGGGCCTCTGCAAACGCGAAACAAACAACACCCATCTCTACCATTCTTTCCTTGCCTAAGTTCCGACCCGACGGCTGGTAGACAGAACGCCAAGAGTTTTCTATTCACTGAATTATGCAGGTCGAAAGACCCCCACCTCAAGTCTGGCTGTCCCACCCTTTCACTGAACTTTAATCCAGTTCTTTTTCCACCCTGGTTGATGTAGGTGAAGCTGTTGGAACTTTGAGCGCCGTCCCGAACGCTTTCTGTTTTTGACCTTGAGCAATAGGACGGCCTTCATGATCTCATGTTTCAGTACCGTTAGTTATGCGTACTCTGTGTTGCTAGATCTTGCCGTCGATTGGGGCGAAGAAATTCTCAGAAAGCCAAAAAGAGCACTCGTGTACAATAGCACCATCTTCCTCCTGACCCTGATCTTTGACCCTTAACCCCTCATCTCATCTCGGCATCTATTTTGCAGTTTTCTTTTGTCAGATGTGGAACGTTACACAGTCGACTTTGAATATTTCCTTCTTAACACCTGTCGAAACACGACAAATTTAAAACAGGACACACAAATGAAACTTCTGCAAAAAGGAACACATGCACTGAGCCCAAAGAGTTGTGTGTGTGTGTGTGTGTGTGTGTGTGTGTGTGTGTGTGTGTGTGTGTGTGTGTGTGTGTGTGTGTGTTTATTTTCAATTGTCTTACAGTCGTCAACACAGTTTCTGCCCACTGAGGTCAATGCAACAAATGGAACTGATACCTTCATCTCACTAACGCTCAATGGGAAAGATGTTCGGAAATTTTTTACAATCCATGCGTATCATTACAATCTTGGCAGTGTCAATCGGGTCTATTCTGAATGTCCTAGTGTCCTCAACGTGCCCTATGCATTCTAGTCTACGTAGATAATTAGACTGATACTGTGGCCACATTTACCGACGCTACAACAGGGGTCAGAGTTCGAGCGCCAGGACTGGGCCCGTCTCCAGGCAAACTCGTCTGTCGTCTGCACCTCTCACCAGCCGGTTCATTAGCGCAAAGGAGATGCGCCATTGACGTCACTGCAAAGCTTCTTGCAGACGTACACTCCGGTCGATATGACCTTTGTCAGTTGCGAAAATCGAACTGAAGGTCAAATGGCTTTGTTATGGAGGAATGACCTGGAGAAGATGTAGAATCGTGAATCACCTTACCAATGGACCATTCCTAGATTTTTACGGGGGTTTGTTCTGGAAGGTGTTCAAGAAGTATTACGATTTTTTAAATAAATATAAAAACATTACACTTTTGTATTTAAAAACTGCTTCGAGAAAAGCCCTCTTTGTCAGTCTGCATTCTTTTCAGGACTCGCCAATCTTAAGCAACAACTGCATGGCAAAGATGTCATGATTTTCTGCTGTGAGCATATATCGCCAAATAAAGAGTGGAAACACGCTACAGAATTTGCTGTCACTGGGGTGACGTGACGAGTTGATCGATTCAGAACTTTAACCTTGTAGGGCAATAAAGCTAGTCCCAGAAATCAATGATCTTTTCACTTCGGTAGCACAGATTTACATTGTCAAATTACAACATGTTCCTTACCATAGATCTTTGGTTCCGTTATCGTCCCGGTCTTCACCACTACCGTCAAGGTTGATGTCATCGCCACCCTCACCACGTGAGACGTTGTTGTTGTCGTCATTGTCCCAGGGGCCATCTCGAACATCAGCTCACACTTCTTCAACTCTGTCATGGCTTCCTTTCCCACTAGTTCTCCCCTGTCGTCCGTCTTTATGCCACAACACTAACGACATAGGGCGCACCACGGGAACAGAAAACGCTTGATTAGCCTGTCACAAATTTGCACAGATGCGAAAGCAGCCTCCGGAGACGGCTACTTGGTAGCTGATGGAGACTTGGGCGAGACGAGGGTTAGGCTCGGGCGAGGCTAGGACGAGGCTAGGACGAGGTATGGGCGAGGCTAGGGCGAGGCAAGGGTAGGGCGAGCAAGCGAGGCCCATTAGATGGCTACTTGAAAGCTGAAGGAGACTAGGGCGAAGCTAGGGCGAAGCTAGGGCGAGGATAGGGCGAAGCTAGGGCGAAGCTAGGGCGAGGCTAGGGCGAGGCTAGGGCGAGGCTAGGGCGAGGCTAGGGCGAGGCTAGGGCGAGGCTAGGGAGAGCAAGCGAGCCCCGGGAAATAGCTACTTCAAAGCTGAAGGAGACTAGGGCGAGGCTAGGGCGAAGCTATGGAGAGGCTAGGGAGAGCAAGCGAGCTCCAGGCGACGTTTTCACCTGGCACTTTGGCTTTGATTGGGACGTGGAGGGGCAGCCCCTGGGGAGATGTTTGTGGCCCACGGTCTGGCGGCTGTCGCTAACGAGACGAGATTAGCTTCCAGGCCGGCGTGCTCGTTCGGAAACGTTGGATGACTTCCCATTTTTCCTTCTGAGCCTCTCCCGGATCCGCCCAGGCGGAGCAGGATTAATTCGAATCTCGAATCTCTGCTGACACGTTTGTGCTCGCCCAGGCTTGCTAATGACCGGACTCTCGGCGAGAGATGTCTACTGTGGCAGTCATGTCATCAGCTGGCTGGCTGCTGGGTCAGTGAAATGGCAGCATTGACCCGTATTCGACCTCGTTTGTCACGTCATCTTCAAAGAAATCGATGCATCGATTCCAAAGCCACTCTTGAGATATCGCAATCGACCGGAACCAGTGGATGCCAAACATCGTGAAAAATGAACTTCTCAAGCAGTTAAGACCTAATTAGCCAACTGCCACTTACGTAAATGAGTAAAGTTTGAAATTCATAGAACGGTAAAGAAGATTTCAAATGAAGAAGGAAAAAATAATCAGGCATCATTGGTCACTGACTGCATGAATTTTTACTTAGCGATATCATGGCTACCTTTTTAGTATAGCGTAAATTACATATAAAATTGCTATTCTCCGCAGCTCTCGAACTGAAAAGTATTCGTATCATCAGAACAAAAAAAGAGAAATAAACACATTAATTTCATATTGTCATCCGTTGAGAGAGTTCGTCGTGATAAAACCCATGCAGTACAAGAGGACGCAGTGACTGACACGAGTCGTTCATGCAATAAGGAGCTTGAGTTTTCCCCAAGGACACTGGAGTTTTCCCCAAGGACAGACCAGTGGGTAGTCTTCTCTGGGTCCTCCAACAAGAAGTCTGGCATGCTCTGATCCTTAAGTCCATCGTGCCAGGGTCATTGCAGCTACGAAGCTTTGGCCATGGTAGCTATCTAAAACTTGACGCTGTAAGTGAATCCGATTCTGAATGTCAATCAAATATATTTGCAGATGGTAATGACTTCGGGAGAGTTGTTACAATCAGTTGCATGTATATTCATCACGCAAGACATTTCGAGTCACTTCTAAAGCACCGAAGCATTTTGGCCAATGAAGTTCACCTCGAAATTTCTTGTCCTTGGATATCGTGCATTGCACATGCTTCTTGTCAGCAGGGATCTCGATGCTGGCCAAGGGGTTGGAGAAGCGCGTGTCAAGCAGGGGATAAAGTATACTGTTGCCATGGAGACCTCCCAGAGCGCCATATTAGGGGCCTCACTGTCAGTCTGCTGGGTCCCAGAGTTGGTCAAGCTCCGACAACGGCGTCAAACAAAATGCGAGTTCGGAGTAGAATTTTTCATCTCAACCGTTCGCAAAATCCTGCTTGTCAGACCAGAAGGTTGTGCAATCATCTATGACAAAGCGCACATCACGTATCAGAATAGGTATTTCTTTCATGAATAAAGGACGTATGGTTGCCCAAAGTGAGTGAGTCTATGATGTGTACGCATAGATTCGGACAATGAATAATCCACATTATCACCATGTCATTACATTGAGGCAAAGTAAAAGAGAAGTGGCAGAAGTGATCACAGGAAACTCTTCATCAGACAGCTTTAGGCGATCATCGCAAAACGGGTGATGGTTATCAAGACAGAAACTAAGAATAGTGGAACTCCCAGAAGTACCAACTTCCAAATCACAAAGTTTACGTTTGGCCAAAAATAAGAGTTTAAAAGCTAGAAGATTGTCTAAAGATGGAAGAAAAAAATCAAAGACCTCCTCATCAATAATCTGTAGATAGCGTCTGGTTGATGATCACTCGGGGCACGTGCAGAATGGATGACAGCGACACGGTAGAAGGAGGAGTTACTGTTGCCCTAAACCACAGGCTCCACCGGGGTCGCAAGGTCAAGCAAACCTTGTGCCCACGCCGCAGTCAGCCGGAGATCACGGGAGCGTTCTTTCCGTCACAACTCCCGCATCTCTCAGCCTTCCATTGGTCACTGACACGGGGCTGCCAAGTGAAAAAACATGGGCCAGGGTAATCCTACGCTTAATTTCCTGGTGGAGCGTAAGTGGAGATCATCTCTCGGTATTTACCTCCTCCAAGCGCAGAGAAATCGCTTGCGGACCGAAGTTGACGTGGTAACTCTCAGCACGTCTCACACGGTGCAGCGTGTGAAACATTCCCTGCTGGTCTGACTGATGGCGTCCCGGAAGGAAGGTAACAGCGAGGTCATCGTGGGAACAATTCTTGCTACAGTGGACACGCACTGTTCCGAGTGCTTCAGTCGCAGCTAAAGATCTGATCGTCAAGTCAGCTCCCTGCTCAACTTGGTAGAACGTCTCAACGACGCAAGTAGCATACGACTCCTGTGCAGTTTCCTCCTTCATGCGTTTTCGTGTGTGTGCGTGTGTACTTGTATGCGTGCGTGCGTGCGTGTGCATGCGTGCATGTGTGTTCGCGCGCGTGTGCATGTGTGTGCGTGCGTTTGTGTTTGTATGCGTGTTTGCGTGTGTGTGTGTGTGTCTTTTATGCGTGTGTGTGTGTGTGTGTGTGTGTGTGTGTGTGCGCGCGCGCGTGTGTGTGTCTGCGTGTCAGTGTCACTGCGTGTCTGTCACTTTGTGTGTCTGTCGGCCTGCCTGCGCGTCCGTCTGAGTCCATCTGTGTGTGTGTGTGTGTGTGTGTGTGTGTGTGCGCGCGCATGTATGTGTGTGTGTGTGTGTCTGTGTGTCTGTGTGTGTGTATGTGTGTGCGTCTGTGTGTTCAGTGTCTGTGTGTGCGTTTGTGTTTCTGTACGTCTGCCTGCCTGCTGCATCTCTCCCCCCCCCCCACTCTCTCTCTCTCTCTCTCTCTCTCTCTCTCTCTCTCTCTCTCTCTCTCTCCGTTGATCGGGGGCCGTATGCAAGACTGGGGCCGTATGCAAGAAAAAATAATAGAGTAATTTATTCCTGAATAGAAGTATTCAAGAATAAAGTGCCAGTGATGTGTATTCAGGAAAACGGAATAGCTCTATTCTGGCTGGGTATTCGTAGAAATAAGGCCAGAATAGAGCCATTCAGTTTTCCTGCATACTAATCACTGGCACTTTGTTCTTGAATATCTCTATTCAGGAATAAATTACTCTTTTTTTCTTGCATATGGCCCCTGATTACAGACGCTAAGTCCCCCTCTCCTCAATATCTGATAGGTGAGACTACGCAAGTCAATGTGAGTATGGAGTCCTACAAAGATGAATCATGGAATGCTGCAGAAAAAAAACTGCGAGGAAGGACGCACAGCTAATACCACAGTACGAGTCTATAACCCCTATTCATTTTCCACGAGCTATGAGCATCTATTGAAAAGATCATGATATATGCTTTTATTTCGTGCTGAGAATGGCGAACCAGTAACATCTCGCGTGTCTCTGTTGAGTGAGTCGAAGAATCTAATTGGAAGTTTTAAACTAAAATGATGGTAACTTTTTTTCAACCTCGTCGCAAACGGTTTTATTTCTCCACATGCATTGCTTGTTGACCATTTTACTTGGAGGTCGTTTTAACGACAGGTCAAGAGTAGCGGGAATAAAAGCAGCAGATCTATAGCAGACAAATCAATATGGCAATAGGAGAAGAAGAAAAAACACAGGACAATGACGTAGTCCAAAGATGAACTGGTAGTGGAATAACGTAATGAGAATATATATTATGCCTAGAGAATCTGGGACACGAACGACAGAAACACTGATGGATATTCTCTAGGCAAGGAAAAGTGGGAGGAAAAGAAGATTTCGAGATTTTAAAGTGACTGGCTTTGGCTGCCTGTATGTCAACACTGGGTGTGGTAAGGGTAGGATTGCTATTTCAGCCCGGTCAACGCTACCACTGGGACACGGGAAAAGTCAGTCGAATGAAATCAGTAAGACAATACTATTGAAGTGAGAGGTACTGTTCACCTCTGTACATAGCAGCAGGCCTCGATACTGGCGGCGTTTGATGTCTGACCCCATCTTGCACCACAACCTTGCATTGCTTTTTAAACACTATCATCCCTGCTTTATTGTCCTTCTTCAGCTTGCTCAAGGCTAAACGTTCTTGTGTGCGTCTTTATTAGTCTTCCATCTGCTTTCTATCTCCTGTCCTTTACTCTCTAGCACTCGTGCCAGCTATTTTCTGTCTTTGAATGTATCTCTTCGGCATTTTCCCCGTCGCCGTCACGTTCCTAGCTTTCTCCCTAAGCGTTTAATCTTCTGCTTTCCTTTTGTCTTTTGCCCTCTACCGCCAATCTTCTTACTTCCGCTGCACAAACTTACAGCCTTATTGTGTGTACTTCCATCGGCCTCTGTCCTCGGTCGTATTTCTCCTCCCAACAGCCTTCCATTTTTATTCCGTTCTACATCTTGGTTTTTGCCTTTTGATTTCTGCTTTTTGCCGTCTGTCTTCTGCCTTTTGTCTGCCTCTGTCTTCCTGTCGTGCTCTCTTGTCTGTTCTCCGCTGCCTGTCCTCTGTTTTCTTGTTCTGTCCTGTCTTCCTTCCACTGAATCCCAGTTGTCTCTCTTCTGTCTTTACTCTCGTGCCTCTGGACCAGTGTTTTCTGGTTCTTACCTTCAACCGTTCGTCGACTTCTACTGTCGTGCGAATTTCTTACTCAGCCAATAGTATATCCCCTCCGACCTTTTCCACCCACTCCACCATATATACTGGATGGCTACTGCTGTCCGTAGGGGGTAGATGCCATTTACCAGTAGGCTTAGGTGCATCACAGACGATTGTCAGGTCAGGTTTGATATTAAGGCTAAAATGTCCTTTAAATGCTGTATGTACCAGAAGCAATGACCGGCGTTTGTTGCCTTAAGCTTAAAAAGGTGAGGTACATGAAAAAATTTGAACACTCCCAATTAGCTATTGACAAACTTTTTTCTTTCTCTAACCGGCAATCACCTTACAGATGATACCCCGCAAAAAAAACCATGAAATCATAAAAGTTTCAAATCAGTATGGGGAGAAAAAAAAACTTGTAAATGACAATCTATTAAAGTTTTTCACGGAACTGCTACTTCGTTGTTCGCGCTACAACGTTAAAAAGGTCAATTTTGACACTTTATAGAAATAAAAGTATTCACAATTTCTTTTGGAAGAACCCATCCGCAAGTTACTGGGAAATTGTCACTGCAGATCCAAAACACTGCAGGGAATGCACACGAAAAATGTCGGACCTCAGGACAGGAGCAAACTCGCGATCTCCCGGTGAAAAACTATCTTTACCTGTCATTGTGCGTTTTGTGTACGTATTCATGTCTGCTCTCGGTCACTATTCTTAACCATCCTCGTTTTCACAACTGAGCAAAAACCCTAACTTTGTTAAGGAATTTTGCAGCAAAACTGTCGTCATTGGAGGCCCTCCAGTTTCAGACTTTAGAAATGTTTAGCTTTTGAAAGACTACCCGGTGCCTATTCGAATGCAAACTCTTTATGGGAAAAGAAAAAGACGACGTTCATGTACGAAACGCCTTGTCCATGACAACCAGACTAAGGCAGGGTATTAGGTCCCCACAGGGCCTGAAAAATATTTGTCCAGAATTGGCGTAACAGCATACAGCGCAGTAGATAACTTGGCCCCTGTCCCATACCTAATGCATTCAGTTGCTTTAATCATTCTGAGTTCTCTCCGCTGGCTTGTACAACTGTCATCTTGCCTCCCTCATCGCTTGGAATATTAAAATCACGTCTACCAAGACGACACTGTGTTTGATAAGCGATGTAAAATACCTACTCCTGAAAAATTGCATCTGATATCGCGGTGAACGTGCACACGGCTTGATGCATGAAAATGTGAAAAGTGCTTCATTCAGCATGATAAATGAATATGTCCTGACGCAAAGTGTGATATTCTTACAAGTAAATTTGGCAATCTTTTGACGCATGCAGTATAACTTTCAAGTTAATGTATCATGACTACGTTTCAATGCAGTATAACGGTTATCAACGGCACGCGTGTTCTTCTTACACACTGTGAATCAAGAGGGGGAAACATCCGACAATAAAGACAAGCGAATAGGTGACAATAGCCTCTACAACACTTTTTCAATATTGTACCCGAATACCTTGGTGTCAAGGATTTAGCACGTGGTTCTTTTCACGTTCACCTCATACTTCATCGTCATCCTGCACTTTGCACATATTTATCTCTTATTCACAATGATGACTTGGAAACAAACATATCTTCAAAACAGCAAGCAGATAGCACGGGCAAGAATTTCAACACTCATTCCCGAAAACTTCTTCAACAAAACTTTGCAAGCCAAAACACTACCCTAACTCCTTGTATCAACAGTGGCAAACAAAATACCTATACTCTCTACTCACCAGTATCAGCCGGGCAGTCGGGCAGGCAGTGAGTAGGCAGAGAGGCAGTCAGGCAGGTAGGGAGGAAGATAAGCAGGCGGGAGAATGGCGGCAGAGACAGCGGAACTCTTCAGGGCTGTTGTCAACTCGGCAGAGCCCTGTACCTTCAGCGTTGACCTTCCTCCGCGCTTACCGACCGCCAGTGAGCACGTCTCCTGCAGCTCCTGGCTTAATCAGCCCCAAGCCGCGCCAAATCCCGCTCACCGCCCTCATGTGATCTGACGTCACAGCCAATCGAATCGTCCCGCGTTATGACGGAGTAATCCAATTGGCTGATCCTTCGCCCACAGGAAATTGTTCGAGTCGCATTAATGAGACAGTAGAAATCTCCGAGTCCGGCGAGGATTTCGCGACTTGTGTGAGAGTAAGAGTTAGGAAGCGCGTGGAAATGGAGAGATCTGGTCATAAGTTATGAGACGTCCTGGAACTTCCGAGCTAATCCTTGGAGATGAGACCTGGGCACTTATGATTCGTAAATCACCATCCTGCTTCACAAGAAGTTTGTCCTCAGCTTTGTTCTTGATACCATGGCGAGTCTGCACCTATTCGCAATTGAACGCTGAGATCAATCAATCTTATCATCAGAACGATGTGTTCGGTCCGGTCTGGTTTCCATTCATGTCATTCATTGCTTTGTGGTGACTTTCTTGGTTTGAAGTCATTGCCTTACGTTTAGTCCTGACTTTTCTCGTAATCGTCTTGCGACGCACCGAACCAGTACTGCATCACTGAACTCGTTCAGCTTTAGAGAGAAATCAACCTTCTAATTCAGTGCATCGCGACCTGTCAGCAGCAGACTCTGTCTCCGCCTCACCGCATCCATGAGTATTACCGGGGAAAAGACTATTTCTATTCATGGTTCTTATCCAGGATTCGCTCAGTAAGCCTTTGCCGTCTGGTTTCCAGGCCAGGGCATGAGCTCATCTGTCAAAGAGACTTTATTGATATTTTTTGTTCACATTGGCAGCGACGGTACGTAAGGAATGACGTCGTAATTCCTACGTTCTCCCCGCCCTCATTACCCCATCTTCCCCCCCCCCCTCCCCCTTGTTCTTTCCCCCTCTAACTTCCTACAAACCCTCCAATCCGGGGTATCCTCACTCTCGTCCCACTCCTGCCCTGTCATGAACTTCCTCTTTCGAAAGCCACTGCCTCCATGTCCTCTTACCCTCACCGGCCGCCCGCCCATTCCCTTTCTTGCTATTCGGCCCCACCCATCCCTGACGTTGGGGAGTAGAAGAGGTACACCCACCGCGTTCCCCTAAGCGATTCGTAACAGGCCAATTACTACGTAAGTCGTGACTTGATTTCCCCTTACTCTAACTAGTTCCGGTGATTCTTATAAATTTAACTTAAGTTCCCGTAGCACCTTTCTCCACCCCTGACTGATATTCCTGTTTCCCCCTTCTCCGGCCATCTTGGGCTACTTTTCGTAGCTACTTTGCAAGGCAGGCAATTAAACTGTCCGTCTTCATTACAGGGACTTAAGAGTTAACCTAACATGGATGGAGAAGGGCAGAGCAGGGATACCAGTCAAGGGAGGAGAAATGCGCTACAGGAACTGAAGAATCAGCGGCCTTGCATAGTGCACAAAGGCTGATGACCGTAAAACCTCATCAATCCAAATCCAATCGTTCCCACCCTAGCCCACGCCTCGCCTTCATATTTGACTTCCCTTTACTCCACTCCCATGTTCCACCCACCCGTCAAATCCATTCTTTAAAAAGCCCGACTCGTGTACACTCGTCTTGCCGTCATACATCTTTGCGAGGAGCATCATTCTCTCTCCTGTGCCAACGTGCCATCTCAACCCATTCTGTTGCTCCACTCCACCAATCCTGTCTGAATCCACTTCAAAGTGCTTCCTCCCTGTGTATTTTGAGAATTTCTTCTTCCTTGGTCCTTTTTCGGCCCAAGTTACTGTGTCTCGTCCCACTTAGACCAGAAAATAACGCACTGTTTTGTAAGCTTTACCCATCATAACTCCACCATGCTTCATCCAAATTCACCCTAGCCCTAGTCACATCAGACCTTTCCTTCACGTCAAACCATCCCACACCAGCCATTCTAAAGCCAACTCAACGACCATTAAACGCATTAATCATTAATCAACCCTACAGCAAGCCATTTCTCCTGTACCTACCCCACTCTCCTCACCACTTTATCCACCAACCAGTCGGCAGCGAGTCCCACGCCATTCTACTTCGGGCGATGTGAAATGTCCACCCTGTGCTCCAATGCCTTCAGTCGACACCTTCCATCACTTATTT
The DNA here is from genome assembly GCA_034096865.1 of Theodoxus fluviatilis. Lineage (NCBI taxonomy): Eukaryota > Metazoa > Mollusca > Gastropoda > Cycloneritida > Neritidae > Theodoxus > Theodoxus fluviatilis. Next base: position 83,887 of record JAWQFJ010016545.1, on the reverse strand, counting down.
ATCTCGACTCACTCACCGTGTCCCTGTAGGTCTTTCCACCTGATTATCACTTTGCAGCCCTCCACCTGTAGCCCCCCCCCTCCCTCCACTAGTATTATGCAATTGTTCCGTATCACGCTACTGTGCTCTATAATTCACGCATCCCACATTCTTCTCATAAATAACATCCATCCACCCATAGCACACTACCCACCATGCGCTGCCACTCCTTCATATCGCACCATACGTCGATATTATGCAAACACTCTGCATCATGCCATCCATCCATATCAGGCACTCATCTATATCTCTCTATTCATTCTACTCATCCATATCACACCACTTTTCCATATCGCAAATGCTTCTATAGCACATTACCCACCCATCGTACACATGCCGTCCAGAGTACGACATGTATCCTTGTCATGCCATCCATCTAGATGCATATCACAATATCCACCCAAATCACACCATATATCTCCATCATACCACTCATTGATCACATATCTTCCCGTGGGTTGGGTATAAGAGCGAATAACCAGGAAAATGATTACTTATCTTGCTCATACTCTACCAGTTCTTGTGATTGCTTGTGATCAGTGGCCTGACATAGCCTAGAAAGGCTGATAGGCCGTAAAACTCCATTCATCATCATCATTGTTGTCGTCGTCGTCGTCGACGTCGTCGTTGTCGTCATCATCGTTCTCATCATCACACGCACATCACTCTCTCAACCCACGTCATACCACCCTTCCCATTCACACATATCACTATCATCTCACTGAAACTGCTTCCACCTCACCGATACGTCATCCCACACACCTGCAGCCTTGCAATCATCAACACGATCCCACCCATCCACCCGTTCCATTTCTCTTCACCCTCGTTCCGCCCACCTGTGCTCTCGTCGCTGAAGCACGTTCTTGTGCGAGACAGCCTGTTTGGCCCAGCCCCAATCGATCAGTGGGCGGCAGTTCTTCGCTAGAGAGAAGACCAAGCAAGCCACGGCAAGTACACCTCTGAGCTTGTACAGCCTCCTTGCCCAGCTGATTTCACAGAAGTGTCGTGTGATGACAGAGAGGGACACTTCGCTGCTTTACTACTTAGGCTGCTGGTGGGGGAAATGCGTTTATAGATGAGACAGACATGGAATCATGCTTGGTTGAACGTTTTTACTTTTTACTTTTGTCTTATTATTAGATTGCATCAGTCATCTTCCTTAAACCCAAAGTGTTATGGCTTTATTGTACGAAGCAAAAATATTTGCAGAAAAAGTGAATGAAATATAATTCCGATATGCTCCTATCTCACACTGAATTCTGGACTTTTTCACTGCTTTGCTTGAAGGGCTAAGGAGAATGATAAATGACTTGGCATCCAAAGACCATTGAACCATTGCACTTTTCGTTCTTTTCGCTTCGTCATTGTCATTTCATTTTGTCCTTTATTCTCTCTGTATTCGTTTTATCCTGTGGCTTCTTCAACTTATCTGCTCGAGATGCCATCCCATTCCCCTCCATATGGATTTGTCTCGAGCCAATATATTGAAGGTGCGTTGCTAGAACTTACATATCTGTACATGTGCTCTAGATGTATGTTCTGGATTAGACCCGCTAATATTCGGATATTTTTTCTTCGGTATATAAGCTCGGTGCCTCAAGCTAAGCATGAAATTTACGTGCCAGCTGCGTGGTAAGTGGATACAGACTATTCATTCTTTTGTTTATGTATCATTCTATACATTCCTACCGTCCTTTTACTCTTGTACGAGCAACAAATCACAGCTACAATAGAAAATACTTTAGTAGCTTATATCAATTTTAAGTGGGTTTTTTCTCTTCCCCCCCCCTCTCTCTCTCTCTCTCTCTCTCTCTCTCTCTCTCTCTCCCTTCTCTCTCTCTCTCTCTCTCTCTCTCTCTCTCTGCGTGTGTCTTGCAAAGGCAGATGAGCGACGGAACCGAAGTGGATGCAGCCACCCTTCACCGACGCATACAACTGTAGTCACTACGTCATCGGATCAGCTGAGACGGGCCTCAAGACACCGCGTGGGTGACGTCAACATCAACAAACAACACGTGGAGCCAAGTGGACCGACGGCGAAACGACGACAGCAAGCACGGACTTTACAAAAATGATATGCTTTCACTACCGACTAAATTCTCGCGCGCTCGTATAAGTTCCACGACAGGATAGCAGTTTTGATGTTTTGCCTGCTCTTTAAATTTTGTGTGTGTTCATTATCCTCTGTAATGGGCCGGTGGCCTGAACAGTAAAGTTTTCGATCGTTCTCTTCTCTCTCTCTCTCTCTCTCTCTCTCTCTCTCCTCTCTCTCTCTCTCTCTCTCTCTCTCTCTCTCTCCATCCATCCATCCATCCATCCATCCATCCATCCATCCATCCATCCATCCATCCATCCATCCATCCATCCATCCATCCATCCATCCATCCATCCATCCATCCATCCATCCATCCATCCATCCATCCATCCATCCATCCATCCATCCATCCATCCATCCATCCATCCATCCATCCATCCATCCATCCATCCATCTATCTATCTATCTATCTATCTATCTATCTATCTATCTATCTATCTATCTATCTATCTATCTATCTATCTATCTATCTATCTCATTCTCTCCCCCCTCCTCCCCTCTCTCTCTCTCTCCTCTCTCTCCCTCGCTCTCGCTCTCGTTTTTTTCTATCTCTCATTCTGTCTCTCTCTCTTTCTGTCTCTCTCTCATTCTCTCTCACTCTCTCACTCTCTCTCTCTCTCTCTCTCTCTCTCTCGCTCTCTCTCCAACAAAAGAATGATTACCTCAAAAGATTAACTAACAGCTCCCAGGGTTTCATAAGTCGCGAAAAAAAGCGCACTTCTAATAGTCCACAAAACAAAGCACTGCTGATGGAAACCACTGACAACGAGGGACTGCTGTAATAAACTTATTTCACCGGCGAGCAGATGATTCCGCTGTAGAGATTGTAACTGGGTGGGAAAGGAGCAGCTGCTTTAACAAGCTGAAGTCAGAAAATAGGGGAAAGGCCATGAAGCGTTAATCATTTTGCAGTGATGAGGTAGTTCCAATGCATTCTAGTAAACTAGAGATTTCGCCTACCGGCGAAGTATCTCTAGCACTGTTGACATCACGTGATGGAAGGTTTTCGGCCAATTTATGCAAACGGAGGTCACACGAGAGGCTTGTGGGATAGCCGATGTGCTCCCTGACATACGCCGTTAAAGTAGTTCTAAGACTATTTCGCACAAAACTCTTAACTTACTCTTGTTGAGACAACAAACAAGCGTTTATTCGATACAATAAAATGTTTGTGTTGAAATGGAAACAAGTTTTGACATCTGAATGATTTCTGCAAAAAGTGGAGAGAAAAATAGTATCAGAACGAACTATTTTTGGCGCAAGGCTGTAATGCGAAAGGTCAAGCCTAATGCGCATTCATTGCGAACTGTGCCAGAGTCACTACTGACTCGGATTTACAGAATGGTTCCAATGAGGAGAAGCAGGTGGAGAAATAGTCCTTCGAGGGATAAATCGATGATGAGCTCGATTCGTTTCGAGGGGTGGGGGTGGGGGGTGGATGTAGGCCAAACTGGTGTACAAAATCTTGCAGGAAAGTGATAGAGGGAACGATTGCTTCCTGAATTTTAATGTTCTACACAGTTTTGCATAGATTTGATTTAGTATTTAATTCTCATGCCGACTGTTTGCAGAAAAGACTTTTACGTATCACTCACGCTGTAGTTTTACTTTTTTGAACAATGCTTTTCTTTGGCTTTTTTTCCAGAATAAGCTCACATTTACGCAGTCTGATTTTAACCTTTCTATCATTTTTTCAAATGTGTGTGCTCGTTGTGCTTGCTTGCGTGAGGACGTAATTGAGTATACGTTAGCTCTGTAGTGTTGTTTGGACATGTTTGTCGGCATAATGACCATTGGAATCAGTGTGTTGGCCAGTTCCATCGCCAAGGGGTTTCCACATCTACAGAAAGCTCAAGTTTGGAAAAGGTCAAGCCGCATCTCATTCACCAGCAGATATTACACCACCTCAATAAAAGATGCCGCTGTTCGTCTCATCTCAGACAATGCTTCTCTGCGAAGGCAAGTTCAAAGAGACGGAATTCATTGATCTCCCCTACTCAAAAAGGGCTCATTTGCACAGATGCCATAGAGTATGAGGCAGAGAACGAACGAACGAACGAATGGTTTATTGATCAGGCCTCCGGCCCTTTTCAAATGATACAGTGTACCATGAAATCTACTGAATCAAAAAATATAATGACACTTTCTCCTTCGGCAGGATACATTGCAATCTACTCCGTATAGAAAGTATTCTGTTCAGGCAAATCTATCGCTTCCCATCTGCGCATAAGTGCTTTATACAAATAAATGCTTGTCGATCTTATGACATACTTTTGTTTTGATGGCATGATGAATTCGGTTGGGTTGTCGCAATTTACGTCTATGAATTTCAGAATATAGTGTTCTCTCAGATCGTACAATGCAGGACATCTGAGAAGAAAATGTGTTTCAGTTTCAAATTCTTCTCTACACAGAGGACACAACATTGCTACTGCATCAGGAACGTATCTCCATTTATGGATGTACAGCTCAGAAATACCCATTCGGAATTTAATAAATACAGCCCTGAATATTGTTTGTCTATGTCATACAGATATTGCTCTACACCCCATCTCTTCTTGATCTCTCTGTAAAAAGTATACCTGTTACTCTTCAGTATTCTTTGTTCCCAATCTGTACTGAACTTGTACATCAGTTTTTCCCTCAGCCTCTTAAAAAACGCAATCTTATCACTGACTCTCTGTTCGGTCCATACCCTCTCCAAATCACAATCGATGAAGATGCGTTTAACCTTAGTGGCCCAATCATGGGATGTACATAGCATCATTTTGTACATTTTGTTTGGCAATCTACTTTCATCCATTTTTTATATCTTCAACCAGTATTTGATCACGCGCATCTGGGCATTCACATACAAAGAAAATCGTCCCGTATCTCCATATACCACATCATTAGGAGTGCGAGGAGAGACATTCAAAAATTTCTTAAGTGCATAGAGATGTACACCTTCTATTAACTTGCATTCATTTGAGCCCCATACCTCTGCACCATATAAAAGAATGGGCTGAATCTGATCATCGAACAGCTTGTAAAATATTTGGGGGGTTACGTGGGCTACTTTTCTGAGTGCTCTAATCAAAAGCATAAGTGCAGCTTTAGCTCTACATGCAACATCTGTTTGTATTACACTTGTACGGAGTTTGGTGGACAGTTTATTGCCTAGGTACCGGTACTCACTGACTACTTCCAGCTCTGTATCCCCGATGGTCCATTTCTCGTGCTTAGATAGATGTCCTCCTAGTCTATATACCACCACCTTTGTTTTTTCTGTGTCGATAACTAGACCCAGCCTGTCAGCAGCTGTCTTTAAATGGTTAACTTGATTCTGTAGACCAATAGGAGTATCTGCTAGTAAGGCAATATCGTCAGCAAAGAGGAGAGTGCTTAGGTCTGTGGTGTTTGGAGCTAGTTGAATTCCGTGTTTGCTGTTTGCAGAAATTTCATCGGCTAGGGAGTTAATCAAGTAAGAAAATAATATCGGACTGATTTTGCACCCTTGTTTTAGGCCCATGGTCGATTCGAACGAGTCAGTGTACCCCTGTTGTGCTTTTACACAGTATCGAATATCTGAATACATTGCCTTGAGGATATTGAGCATTTTCCCTCTTATCCCGTTTTCCTCTAAAACACTCCACAATATATGTCGCTTAACTGTATCAAATGCTTTTCTGAAGTCTACATATGCAACATACAACTTCTTGCGTTTGGACAGATATTTTTGTATGATGCCATGTAAAACAAAAATGTTGTCTACAGTGCTATAACCTTTCCGAAAGCCTGCTTGCTCTTCTCTTATAAGCTCATACTGATCCGCCCAGCCCTGTAGCCTTTGATTGATGATATGAGTGAAGACCTTACTTAGATTGCTCATGAGGGCTATACCTCTATAATTGTCAGGGTTTTCATATGACCCTCGTTTATGAATTGGGACAATGATAGACTCAGACCAAAGTTCTGGATATACTGCTGTGTCAAAAATTGTATTTAAGAGAGAAATCAAGTATGGCATCATCAAATTCTGGGTAGCCTTAAGCAACTCGGCGATGATATTGTCGTTCCCGCACGACTTTCTAGTACACAGATGCTTTAATGAGTTTGTTATTTCCTCTTGAGAAATTGCTGCATTCAAATCAGTGCTGTCAAATGGTAAGTTACGAGGGGTCAGTAGCACCTGATTTTGTGGAGTCGCCACAGAATCTTCCAGCGTAAACAAATTCTTGAAATGATTGTACCACTCCTGCAAAGAAATACTA